>RJWJ010000081.1:225036-374004 GCA_004363605.1 Indri indri
CAAAAAAAAAAAAAAAAAACCCAAGGACTTCAGTCAGACAACCTCAAGGAACTGAATTCTGCCAACAACCAGGAAGTCTGGAAGAGGATCCCAAGCCTTAGCTGAGAACACAGCCTTGGTCAAACCTTGATTTAGCGTGGGGACAGCCTAAAGTGAGGCCACAGCTCACATGTCCCCAGACTCCTGAGGTTGAGATCAGAAATTTCTGTTGTTTTATGATGCTAAATTTATGGTAATTTGTTGAACAGGACTAAGATAACTAATATCTAGGCCTAGGGAGAGGCCCTGTGGTTCTAATCAAGTTGTTATAAAAATGGGCCTGATACATCCTGAACACTCAATACATGGTTGTTGAAGAGAACAGAAAAGCAGAAAAAAATATTTTATTGTTGGACATGGTATACAAATGCTAGAAATACTGGATAAGTCTAACTCTTTAGATTGGTTCCCCAAAAAGTATTTTCAATTGTTAATAATATTATAATTATTATAAAATATTTATCATTATAGCTAACTTCCAGAAAGAATTATCAATTTGAATACATTATATGTGCCGCTATGATAAAATATGGTACTTACAGATTCTGAAATTCAAAAAAAAGTCAAGATCCCAGACTTAGAGTGACAAGAGTCCCTCAACTAAGCATCTCTTATTCAAGTAAAATTAGACAAATGAAATACTATTACTCCCATCATTGCCTTTATAAAGCAGTTTATTTGAATTACAATGTCAGGATACTAGCAGGCCATAGTATTTTTGGCATATTAGAGAATGAATAAATAAATACATGTGTGCACACACGTGTTAAATTCAGGCGTATGGGTTCTTTAAAGTATTAATATAATTTCTGTAGAATTCCTGTACTCACACAGCACTAAGTGCCGACAAAGCCCAATGTTAACTCGTTACTCCGTATATAAAAGCTATAAGGGAGTACTATTATCATCCCCATTTTACAAATAAGACAACTGAGGCACAAAGACATTAAGTAAATTGGCCATAATCATGGTAATAAGAGCCTCCTCAACACTATTGGAAGAGCTTCAACCTTATGATTCCTATAGCTACTGCCTTATGGTTCTCCTTTTCTTTGGTCAAACTTCTCGAAGCCCTTCTGATAATCACTGTTTCCTCTCCTCACCCCTCAGTCCATCCTCAACATTCTTCTCCTCTCCCCAGTCTTAGCCCCCCAAGATCGCCAAAGACCTCTTATCCCAGAGACAATGGACCAGGGCTTTGTGAGTCCTCATTCTAGTTGATTTCTCTGTAGCATTTGAAACTACTGAACAAAGTCCTCATTCCTAAAATGCCCTCTTCCCTTTGATTCCATGACCCCACAAATCCCCCAATTTGGGGATTCACCCTCCTCTGCTAGCTGTTTAAGCGTTGATATCCCTCAGACTTTCATACTTACACCCCTGTCTTCCAACTCCACATGTCCTTCCAAATGATGGGATAATTCCCAGTTTTACCTCTTGAATTTCAGCCCCGTGTAGCCTGATGGACATTTGTACGTGAGGTCTCACAAGCATGCCAAACTCAAAATGGAACTCATCTTCCCCTAAAAATCCAAACCTCTTTTTTTACTCCTCCTCTCCGTCATGTTATGACTTACTCAACTCATATAATTTGAGGCTTATAAAATCCCATCTGATTTACAAACAAACAAAAACTTTTCCCACCAACATCCTCTTTCAACCTAAGCTGAAATTCCCTTTAGGTTACTACATTGAATTAGACATAACTCGCTCACTTTCAGACACAAACATGTTTAGTGAGTGCCTACTGGGTAGTAAAGACTTGACTCATTACTTCTATAAGCTCAAAATCAATTGGTCTTCATAAAATAACACGTCCTTAGATGAGGTTATTCACTCAAGTAATATGAATTAGTAGGAGTATTACCTCCATTTTAGAGTTGATATGAATCCCAGAAAAGCACAGTAAGTTGTCAGAACTGAAACAGTCAGAAAGTTGCAGAGCCCACTCCAGAAAATACTGTCTTCTTGCTCTACCTACCCCTTAATCTGTGGCCTCATAGTTTTAAGAAAAAAATAATAGTATTAAATTGTATTTCTGGTACCCAAAAGAGAAGACCAGGTGCTAGACTTTTCCTCTTCGTATGACATTAATATATGAGTGAGATTTCTTAGAGTGCGTGTCAAACAGGTATTGAAGACCTGGGGTCAGAACAGGTGATTTTTGGTAGAAAACACAAAGGGAGAGCTGCTCAGGCCAAACAGGACCAGAGTTTGAGTTAGGATGGTCCTCTGGGTAGTTCCAAGGCAGTTTTGAGGAAGCTGGAACTCTGAGATGAGAAGATGAGTGAAAACAAGTGTGCTGAGCGGTTGTAAGGAATGGGTCGTGACTCAGGGCGAATTGAGACCATTCCACTCTTCCAAGGGCTAACCCCCCCGTACCACCATTGGAGGTGCCTTTGTCCCCCTACATACATCATAGGAGCAATTTCAAAATCTCCATCACAAGGAACGAATTCATTAAGTAATCCTCACAATACTCTGTAACCTGGAAAATCTCAAAATTCCATCAAAGCAAATCTCTGAGTAGCACACATCTGATTCACGTCCCATTCTATCAATTTCCCTAAAGCAAAAGTCCATGTGTCATGCTGCCTGGAAATGATGTGTGTGGTACTGAAAAAAAATCTTTAATTTTGCAAGTATTCTTTTTTTTTTTTTTCCGAGACCGAGTCTCACTCTCTTGCCTGGGGCGAGTGCCGTGGCGTCAGCTTAGCTCACAGCAACCTCAAACTCCTGGGTTGAGCAATCCTACTGTCTCAGCCTCCCGAGTAGCTGGGATTACAGGCATGCGCCACCATGCCCGGCTAATTTTTTTCTATATATGTATTTTCAGTTGTCCATATCATTTCTTTCTATTTTTTAGTAGAGACAGGGTCTCGCTCTTGCTCAGGCTGGTCTCGAACTCCTGAGCTCAGAACGATCCGCCCGCCTCGGCCTCCCAGAGTGCTGGGATTACAGGCGTGAGCCACCGTGCCCGGCCGATTTTGCAAGTATTCTAACCATCCTAAACCATCTTCTTGCTCTTGAAGCTCCTGTTTTCAGAAATGGAAATGCATCTAATGTTCTCTAAATCAAATGATATTTCTTGACCATGAATCTTAAAACGGCCTCTTTACTGCCTACCATCCCAGACCTTCCTTTTCAAAATGACCTTCTTTCCACACACCGTTTGTATTTTTCGCCACATCAACTAAGCAAAACTATTGATTAAACATTGTCCTTTTTCTTCCAACTCAATGGACCTCTATAAACTTTTTCTAACTAATATCCATATGTGATCATGGACCAACTTTTAAAATCAAGTCTCTTCAAAATAATTTTTATGGCTCATATACCTACAATTATTATGAAAGTCTACACATTTTTCACCATTTCTTCCCGTAAGATCCTTAGCACATAGGCAAAAAAAATTTTATTATAGTTGTAATCTTTTTATTGTGATTAAGTGATTGGGTAACTTGAGCTCTATAGAGAGACTGGTCGGGTTCAGATCCTGGTCCTGCCACCTACTAGCTCTACAGACTTAGTAAGTGCCTTAGCCTCTCCTCTGTCTGAATGTCTTTCTCCGTAAAACAGGGATGATAAATAACACTACCAACCTCACAGGACTGTTATGAGGATTAAATAAGATAATGTACCTAAAGCACTTGGATCACACAGTAAACACTGATTAGAGGTGATATTCTGTAGTAACATAGCAGCAGTAGCAATTGTCACTTAAAGAGAGGATTCTGGAGTGTGGTGGCTACTGAACCATGTGCTTATTAGCCTCCCGACCTTTGCCAAGTTACTTACTCTACCTGAATCTGGTTTTATTATCTTTAAAATTGAGATAATAGTGCCATAATAAGGTTATTAGAAAGATTAAATAAACTAATGTGTATACAAGGCTAACACGATACCTGGCATATAATACACGTTCTGCAAATCATAATCCTCTTTATTATTGAGTATTCCCAAATAAAGATTAAGGGAACTCACTTTAATGAAAAGTAATTCATTTCCACACATATTTAATATATTTTGTGATGTTCTGCTTCCTGAGAATGTGGTCTAATTCCAATACCCGTGATATGTCCTGCTTTCTGCTCACCTCTGAACTCTGTGTACACGCTATTGTATTTTCCTGGAAGATATTTCCCCTCCGAATCCTACTTCCTAGCCACCTAGCGCATTTATCCATGAAACTTCTACTCAGTTTTTAGGTATTAGCCTAAAAGTCACTGCTTCATGTGATTTAGAAGCTTAGAAGAGGTCTTCAAGCTCCACAAAGAAACACAGCCTGGCTGAGACCTTGATCATGCCCTCGTCTAGGGCAGAATCGTACGGTCAGGCCCCCCCCGCACGCTCCAGTCCCCACGGGACCACACACTTCCATGCCCCATTCATGCCCTTTGTTGTACGAATGGTACTCCGCTGCTCAATCCATGCTACTCTGCTAAGTTAACAATTCAAGAGAGCTGGGAATCAAGTCTAAATCGTTCACTGCTATAACCCCAGGTATAAGGGCAATGCACATAGTGTGACTCTATACTTACAAAGGGAATAAATCAGTAAAACAGGGGCTAAGATAAATATTATTTGAAGAGAGAACAACAACATAGTAGGGAAGTTTGCAGGACAGAAAGATTCTATCCACATGGGGCTTGCATAAAAGGAAACATTGCAGAAGAAAAGGCATTCAAGAAGCTCTTGAATGTCAAAAGGGACTTTGGTCGAGGGATACCGAAGGAAGTAACCTAGCTAGAGTGCACAGCATTCTTGGAATCTGAGAGAGTCCTCAATAAACAGCACCTTCCCTTCCTCACCCAGGCTTGAACAAGATGAGAAATAAAACAAAGAATAAACATGGAAGCCAAAATAAGGACTTCCTTGACCTATTGACGGATGCTAAGCGGAAGGATGCAGCCTTGTTCAGGAGCCCAGTGTGTCTGCTGATGGAATCCCAGAGTCAGGCAGCCTCACCCAGCCGTGGCAGCAACCCCAGACCTGTGTCCTGGCCCGGCAAGGTGCCAGCTCCAGCAGCGATGTCCCAACTTAAGAATGGCAGTGACATGACAACGTGCTCAGTCATCTTCCCAAATGTATCCATCAGAGCCCCTCCATTTTCCCAGAGACAGAAAAGTCTGGGACAGGAGTCCAATAATATGCTTAGGAAAAATGCTTTCCTCATGGAAACCAAGAGTTGGGGAAAAACATTTTTCCCTGATAAGAATAATCAAAATGTATGTTGGGAACTAGCATGTAATCCAGATTGTTGGGGTTCAGGACATTATAAAGGACATAGTAGGGAATGATCTGGAAAGGATGGGTTAGGACCTTAGGGAGCACTCCAGTTGCTACAGTGAAATATTTCCAGATAATTTATTAGGCAAGATGTAACCACTGGGAGCTTTCTAGGAAGAGTATTACGTGATCCAGGCTTCTCCGAGTGACAGCCTAGTGTGATAGTGAAATCCTGGACTCTGGAGCTAGACTGCCTAGGTTTCCAGCTTTCTGTTCCTGCCGAAGAAAAGTATAGGGCAGCAGGAAAGCATGAGCTTTGAGTTAGGTGAATTTGAATTCGATTCTCTATTCTGCCATTCATTAGTTCTGAAATATTAGACAAGCTACTTAACTACTCATTCTGAGACTCAGTTTTATCATCATTATACCTATGTTGCTAGGTTGAAATTAAATAAGATAGTACATGGAAAGTGCCTAGCAGCTAGTAGACACTTAGTTAATGGGCAATAATTTTTATTAATACTGTGTGATCTTATAGAATATATATCCCCTCAAAGTATGCACTAAATCTTTTTCGTCCTGTATGTAATTGTTTTGGGGCATAGAATAGCACATCATAGAAGTGACATCATAAAAACCAATTTGATATTACAACAGAAAGACGAGTTAAAGCACGTAGCCCTTCCGCTGCTTGTATGGTAGTGTTAATAGCATCAGTGTCTTGTATATATTACCTATTTTATTCTAGTTACATTTTAGGTTATTTTAAAACATTCTAAAGAATACAGGTCATAATTCTGAGAACTGAGAGCTGCACTATACTTACGTCTTAAAGAGACCAAATAACCCACATGTCTTGCCCATATATGTAATCGTTTAATAAATAATTTTCTTCTCTCTTTGTAAAAACATATGAAGATTACCTAAAGTTCTCAGCAAATGTTATTAAATGGCACATAAGGATATTTTATGCTGAGTCCATATCATTGCGTAATTTGGCATTAAAACAAGGAGATCTTGCGCAAGAGAAGAACATCAGCAAATCGATTCCTCTTTAGACAAAGCCGAAAAATATCTTTTTGGTCGCAGGGAGCGGCGCAACAGAACCTGCTATAATCATATACAGATGATGGGAATTTGTCTAATGTTTTATGGTGAATCGCTGATGAGGCCAGCAGAAGGAAAATTTGTAGAAATAAAATCACCTTGACAGTAGAGTCCCAGGGTCAAAAAGCAAAGTCAAGTCAATGTTCTTAGCTTTAATAAAAACAGTATGATCTGTCATCGACGCAGCGCTTTTACACTCTCGGACAATGCACTCTGAGATCTCCTGCTGGGTTTCATTTGATTTTTACCAAAACCAACAAAGGACAACTTATAGCTGGTGATTCATTGTGACAGGAGAAAGCCATAAAGATACGCGTGTTTAGACCCTTGTAAATAAACAGTCTCCAGTGTGATTTTTCAATACAAAGGACGTTATCCAGGCTGTGGAGGAACAACTACTGGATTTTTCTAAATTATGAATCTCTGTCTAAAGATGAAGAAAAAGCAATTATTTTGCAAGTCATTGCCACGCGTCTTAGGCTGTTCTCCAACTGGGCTGAATGTAGTCATTAGGTAAGAAATAAAAACGCAAGCTCCCTGATGAAACGGAATAGTGCCATGTAGTCTCCATAACAATACTTCCAGGTAGCGAAGCCAAACAAACAGAATAATTAATAATTTAGCACAAAGACTAAAAGAGATTGTCACCACAGGAAATGGTGCAAATTCTGTAACAAAACCTCACATTCTTCATCTCTAGATAGTTTTCTTTCCTAGTCGGACGAGGTAAGATGCAAACCCAGAAAGAACAGATTTCTAAAGATAGTTTTTAAGTGAACATCACCATCGTTATAATTTTTTTAAACAGAATTTCCAGTTAAACCAAATTAGTAAAAACTGGTAGCATATTATTTATTGATAACTATTATTTAATTACATCAATTTTGTGTCATCTTGAAATGTTTACCGGCTTATTTTTGAAGTTATATACTAAAGTTCTAAATATTATGACTGATTTATCAGATGTACAGTTGATAAAATGATATTTAATAGCCACCAAATATCCAAAATTTAGGATGTCATGTAAGTTAAAATACATGACCACGAAATATATTTATTTGGAAAATAATATGAATAAAACATCCCATCTGTGATAACTGTGGTTTTTGGTATGCTTGTAAAACTAAAATATTACAAATTACATCTATTTCAGAAATTAGATCATTTCAGTTTCACTCTGAACTTGAAGCTGCAGTCCCAAGTAAAATAATGAAAAGGAAAACTTGATAAAGAAAAAAGAATAAATAGTTTGAAACTGTTTTGGTTTTATAGCCATATCTAAATTATTTCATTTTCACGACTCCTTTATTTCATTATT
Source organism: Indri indri (assembly GCA_004363605.1). Lineage (NCBI taxonomy): Eukaryota > Metazoa > Chordata > Mammalia > Primates > Indriidae > Indri > Indri indri. The sequence goes on from RJWJ010000081.1 coordinate 232,730, forward strand.
TCTCATTAGCAACAAAACATTAGAAGCATTATTTCAGCAACCATGTTTGCTCTAGAAATAATTAGACACAATGTGCTAGAAAAGAACCTTATCCTAATGCCATCGCCATTAACAAGACCTACAGCTGTTAAAAATGAGATGCTGGACTACCCTTACCCCTAATATGAATAATGTTTGTACCCACTGAGAAAGTGACTTTTTCCTGGTCAAGTTTCAAGGGCATTAACTTGAGTAATGTAGCACAAATCCCCTCCCCTCCATCCGTAAAAAGATCGCAAGGTTCTACTTTGAGATGATTAAAGATATAATTATATTGTCTTAAGATTTTTTTCTTTTTGGTTCACTTTTCAGAAAGAAGGAATGATAATAAAATAGACAATTTCAAAAGCAAACTGATATTACTTCATCTGGTTAATGTGAAAGGATTTTTCCTCCTGGCACATCAGAAAGTAATTTACTTAAAGGAGAGATAGTTATGATAAAACTCAATTTAAACAATGTGGTTTTAAGATTTGATAAGATTTAGAAGACCTCGTTATTTATATTAAACCCTAAATTCTCAGTTCGGTTAACCTTTTATATCATCATCATATTTTCCAAGAGTGGTAGGACAATGTCATTTTAGAGTAATCACTAAAATATTTGGGACTGGTAATTTTTAAATGTTAGAGTGCCTAAACATTAAAAAAAAAAAAATGGAATTTGTTGGGTTCTGTGACTTTTTCATTTTTGACACCTCTCCTGTGTTCCAAGTCATCTCTTACAGAGTGTCTCAGGTTCCTGGTCTGCTCACCATGCATTCCTACGGCTTCCGCACTCACTCGGTGACAGGCATCAAATCATCTTAGGGTTGGCCTTCCTATCTAGAGCCCCTTCCTCTTCCAGGCTACCCACACGCAGCCAGATTAAACCTTCCTAAAATGCCACTGTTGTCATGTCCCATGCCCCCTTTAGGAGCCATTAATTGACCATTTGTGCTCAGAAAGAAATGCGAGTCTGTCCTTGCATGCGCCAACATCATGGGAGAGCACCAGCGCTGCTTGTCATCTGTGTGCCTGTCTCCATCCGTCCAACGCCCCTACTGCCACCAAGCCGGGCATCTTCTCACATAGCTTCATAGAAGGCAATTTTTTTCCCTCTCTCTGTCTTTGGCCATGCTCTTTCTCTTGTTGAAATGCGTTCCCCTCCTTTCTTCCTAATTTAATCTCTAAGGTTTACCTTTTTCTTGAAAGTTTCCTGAAGGCTCCAACCAGCATAATTCATAAATCCCTTTGTATTCCTTCCACGACTGAAGGCAATAATAACAATTACTGTTATAGTCACCATCGTTTATTGAATTCTTTCCATGTAAAAGATGCCAAGCTGAGCATTTGTATGTCAAATTATATATCATTTATAATTAATATAATTTACATATTAAATTACATATAATTTATATATCAATATAATTAGTATAATTTTATATTAAATTATATATATGGCCCATGAGGACAATAGTACCTACTTTTACGCTTTATGTATTTATATGTGTATATGATGTAATTCTCATGAAAATTCTATGAAGGACAAGGATGAGTAACTTGAGGCTATAAGAGTTTAACTAATTTCCCTCTTGTCATTGGACCAGAGACAACAGAGCTGAGATTTAGTGTTTAACTCCAAAATGATTATTCTTTAAATATACCGAATACTGTTTTCACCTATTTCTTTGCTATGTGTTGCAAGGCTATAAGGTCCATGAGGGCAAAGGTTTGGAAGATCCGCAAAAACCCTGTTGATCGCTAAACACCGCGTGTGGCGTTATTTGACTACACTAAACAGCATCTCTGCATGCCCTTTGCTGCTTCCTCCCCTGTTATACCATTCGTTCATCTCTGGTGTGAGCAGCCAGCTGGATTACTACGATCAAAAGCATAAAGGAGCCGAAATTTGAAATAAAATGTATTATTATCCCATGACTTTGGCCGAGAAGAGTACGAAATAGGAAGGAGAGAGCAAGCGAACATTAAAGAGCTGGGACACATGAACAAATATAAACCAGGTCTTTGTGGTTATTACAATTACTCTGAGCAGACAGAAAAGTGAATGGAGTTATACAGCTTTTTTTAAAAAGGTTTCACTAAAGAGGAAAGTTCGAGCAGGACATACATATGTGTGTTTAAGCTTTATGGAGGCTTTTAAAAAGATTGTGTTTGGTTAAATACAGTGTCAAGTGCAATATTAAAATGTATCGCCCCATCGATGTGGGTGCAGATGATCCCCCGCCTAGCCATCCAGACCGTATTTAATCATCGCTGTTCTGCTGTGCACCAGGCCCGTGCTCAGTGCCTGGGGAACAACGAGGACACAGGCAGCCACAAACTGCGCTCACCCACAGCTACAATCTAGCTCTTCACCCTCCCCAATCAAGGAAAGCCCACCCTCTGCACGAAGCCTTCTTTAGTAACCCTAGTTGGAAATCATTTCTTCTCCCTCTGAAATCTAAAAGTTCTCAAGTCTTATATCACTTAGTACCGTATTTAAAAGCACAGGCTTTGGAGCCAGATGACTGGGTTTGAACCCAGTTGTTGAACTTTCTAGCTCTATGACTTTGTGCAAGTTACCTAATCTCTTAGTGGCCCATGAGGACAATAGTACCTGGATTAAATCCATTAATACATATAAAGTACTCAAGAAGTTCCAGGCAAGGGGTAAGAGCTCCATGACTGGTCACTGTTAGCATTAGCATTAAAACCACCTCTTGCTATCACCACTATCATCATCATAATTTGGTACCCATCTTATATATCCTTGCACAGTAGTAATTTTTACAGTTATTTAGGGAAGATACATGATCTTTCATTATCTTCATACAGAGACTGACACTGTGTCTTTTACAATTATACTGTTCATTGATAGGCATAGTATGCAGACACATTATCCAATAGTCAAATGCATGGAAAATGCATTTTCTAGAAGACAGCAGAAGGATCTCATTTTTTTCCTGCCAGTAGACTTCTGATTTAAGTCTCAAGAGACTCTTTCTTTCTTATCAAAATCATAGTATGGTGCCCATTAACTCTGCAGGCAGTTTTCCCAATAAACTCTAAAAAATCATACCCTAAGATGGACTCAATTTTGAGAAGCAAGCAAAGAGCTTGATAAATACAATGCTACCAGTAAAACTCAAAGAATATTCTCTATAAACATTAAGGCAAGATGTGAGAGAGAGGATCTTAGATAAATCATTTCAAATATAGAGTCAATTGCTTTGCTTTCAATCCCCTTGAAAGGAAAAACGATTATGCTTTTTAGCTGTCAGAACAAAACTCTGGGGTAATTCATAAGGCATTATATTAACACATATAAAACAAAATGAAAAACAGCTTCACAGTATGACCTTACACTTGAACAAAATCTGGAGCAAGTGTATCATAGGCCAGATTAATACCCAGTTTACCAGGCAAATAAATTCCACAGTGAGTCACCCTCCTGCTGCTTTATTCTGCCTATGAGGGAATCAAAGCTCCAGTTTTAAATAGAGCATAGATATTTTAAAACAAAACACAGGCAACTACTCCAAGCAGACGCACAACTTTTTTCTTTCTTCAGTAAGTTTAGCGGATTTTTTTTTAAGGTTTTAGTAAGTAAATAAGTTAAGAAAGATTCACAAACTACAGAAGAGGTTGGAGTTTCACTTCATAGAGAAGATATAAAATAGCATAGTGCCGTTTATGTTACCTGTGTATATTTTAAGTACAGTATATTGAACAATATCGTACACAAAAAGGAAGTGTATTTACTACGGAGGAGACAGTCGGCTGAGGCTCTTCAAAAGCAGATATTTCAAAGTTTACTTTCACATGGGTTTTCACTTTTTGACCTGCTCTTGACCTGGGTAATTCTTGCAGACCAGTGAGTTTAACAAGGCCTGGGATCTATTAAAAGAGTGGTAGCCTGCCTTTTACTGAGTAGCACGCTGATGGTTTAAAGTAAATGTTATGGTTTGTCACAGGAACCAATTTGGTTACCGTTTGTTCTTCCTGCCTCTGCCTGCTGATATTTTTGCAAGTGTTTTCCATTCTTTAAATTCTATAAAGAAATCTGTATGCTGTTATTTTAAACTTCAGCATCTCTTTTTTTTAGTAATTCATATTTTAAAACTGGGCAGTGCACCCAGAGTTGCCTTTGCGTGCTCCTTGGCAGGACTTGAACTCAGGGTGCTTCCACGGGAAGCATCGTTATCTTTTAAGTGCTGTATAATTATTAAGTTGCTCAGATTTGACTAGATTTTGAAATCCTGTTGATACGAGCATTGGTCTGTGTTTGAAAGGAAAAAAAATAATATATTAATAGGACATGCGTCAATTACAAAGTAAAAGAAATAATGTTTCAGTGTTCCCATTTACACACCATATTATTAATGAACTAGAGAGGGTAGTTTCCTAAGTTTCTTGCTAGAGAGCTCTTACAGGCTAATTACACTTAAAAGTAATTTTTACTCCTTTTTTCTTACATCAATTAACTAGGGATCAATTTGAAAGGTGGAATGAATAAAACACCGAGTTTGGCGTAAAAAAAGAAATATAAGCAAAAATGTATTGGCTCAAGTTTGCCAAAGAACATAAGCTGGTTTTGACACGAATGCAGACTTACTGGAGTGAGTCTTTTTTCCCCTGATGACATTGGGGACAAAGATTCTATATATCGTGCAAATCCTCTGACTTATGTCTCTTTGGATACTTTATTTTCATTGTTCTCAAAGCAAAGAAATACCAGTGCTGTATACTAGTGCTTTCAAATATTATTACCAATAACAATTATCAATACTCTTAAGTATTAGCAATGCTTCTAAGTGTTAGATGCCTTTATGTTTATCATTGCAAAATAGTCCCATGGTCAGGAAGACTAAACCAAAAAAAAAAGGGGGGAAGGGAGAATTGATAAGCAGTTACGTATTACATTATTGATACCCATAAAATATAAAAATTACTGACATATGTACAGGCAGTTAATAATCACCATTTATTTTTATTAAAAATAAAATATTATTTACATAGCGCTGAAGCTATTTTGTTACAAAAGTGTTTGCACCTCTAGCAGATATCTAAATAATAGCTGGTACTCAGAGATTTTAAGTGCCTTATAAACATTGTTTCATTTACTTCTCGTATCACGTGATATGATATTACGATTTTCAATTTTAGAAGACTATCCCAAGAGTCAGAGAAGTTAAAAAACTTGCCGAAATTCACAGAGCTGGGTAAGTGGCATAGAGGGACCCCAGCAGCTGTCTGTGTGACTCCAGGCCTGGTGCCCTCGCCCACTCACTACCGTCTTGAGAAAGCAACAACGAACGACAGAGAAGAGTGAAACAGAAAGTACAGTTCAGAAACGCGAACTAAAACCAGACACACCTTGTTGCCACCTCGTATAAATGATGCCGACCTGAGGTCATAGAAAAGATTGCTTACTAAGGACTGATCAGAAGAACATTATTATTGTCTTGCAAGGGATACAAATTCAAAATCCATTCGAAGGATGTAATTTCGTTAGCACTAATTAACTAGAAACACAAACCCTTTTCTTTGTACGATGAAAAGCAGCAGGATATTTTAGGAAGAGATGTCATTGATCTACAAATCGCTCTGCAAACAGGTAATGAACGTGAAACGTGCCGGGCTCTGCACCACCATCTGATAACGCGACACTGACTGGCGTGGTCCCTGCATAGGAAATAATGACACATAACGAATAAATGCAAAATGGTGTGAAAAGGGATTTAAGGGGGACTCGAAGGGGAAAAAAAAAAAACACAAAATGAGGAATGCTCGATTCTCCTTTAAAAAGTCCGGGAAGGCCGTAAGGAGGAAGAGAGGCGTCAGTGGGGCTCCCGGTGGATGCGTGAGCCTGGCGAGGGAGGACAGATGATGGAGCTGGCCGAGGAATCAGCACAGGCGAAGAAACGGAAGCCGGAAAAGGCAAGACACGCCAGACTCCAGTGCAACTCTCAAAAAACCTCTGCACATCAGAAACACCGGGGGAGTTTTTTAAAATTCTGATGCCCGAGCTTTAACCAGACAAAATAATTCGAATCTCTGAGGGTGGCTAAGTAGGATAGAGACATCGACAGAGAGGCTAAGGTACTTTTGGAAGCCAGAGTAGAGCTAAAAATTGACTTGAGGAAATGAATCAGGTGTCCCACACTGAAACAGAAAGGAAACGAAGTATTAACACAGCCACATACGAGGATTATAGGAAAATTCATGGGACGTTCTGTATTTTTAAATGCAGATATACACTATATATAATCTTTTGCATGTATGACATATTTCGCAGTAAAAAAGAACTGAATTGCCTCGTTTTTATTGCTGCCACTTACAAATGTGATTCCATACCAGCTGTTTCTCCCCTACTTCATAAAATTTTCACCATGCCACATTCTCCCGGCAAGAGGAAATGCAATTTATATAAAAATAATTAAAACAATTATGTCTCAAGTCATCCTCCCAAAGAATTTCCTGGACGATTGTAAGGTTGTACCCAAAAATCCATCAGTGGCCATAAAAAGTAGACTGATGTTATTTTTGTGACAACGTCATGAGTATAGGCCAGCTCGATCTAAAGCATCTATGTAGGACCAAACTCAAGGCCAAGTTTACCTGAATTAAGTTATGGCAAAACATGTCTACTAGAAAGAAACAATTGAAAATATGCCAAGCATTTTATCTTACGCATTACAAGAAATTATAAATCACAGAAGAAATAAATTTATTACAATGGAATACAAAATAAAGATTAGAAAGAAGATTGAGGACTAATAGTTCTATGCTTCTTGCAGCGCTGAGATGACAAGATAAATAATTCTTTAATAAACACTGAGTAGAAAGATCAGACATCTATCGTAAATAGGACTGCAAGTGATGAATGACCCATTCTCTGCAGACATGGCCAGAGTGATGAGGTTAAAACATACAAGAAAAAGCAGCGCATGGAGCATATTTATGTTTGTTTCTTGTTATATGAGGGAAGAGTTAATTGTGCCTAATATTTAAGACCAGGCAGAGTAAAGAGGACAAAATGAAATTCTGCTTTCCTCTATACACAGCCAACCTGGATTTTGCAAAAAAAAAAAAAAAAAATTATTTAAAAAGACAGAGGGTGCAGGTGATGGGGGAAACAGCTGTCATGGTCTGAATGTTTTTGTCCCCTGAAGTCTGTATGTTGAAATCCTAACACCCAGTTTTATGCTGTTAGGTGAAGCCTTCAGGAGATGAGTAGGTAGTGAGGGTGGGGCCTTCACAAACGGGATTTGTGCCCTTATAAGAAGACACATGAGAGAGATGAGTTTTCTCTCATGGTCATGTAATGATACAATGAGCAGTTGGCAGTCTGCAGCCCAAAAGAGGGACCCTCACTAGAACCTGACCGTGCGGGCACCCTGATTTCCAGCCTCCGGAGTTTCCAGCTTCCGGAACCATGGGAACTCAATTTCCATTGTGTATAAGCCACCAGTCTGTGACACTCCATTACAGCAGCTGGAACTGACTGAAGACACACAGGGTGATAAATATTTTATGCTTCAGTTTAATCATCTGTAAAATAAAATGTTTCAAAGTAAGGATCCCTAAGATCTATTTGAAGGAGAAAAATTCTGAATCTACGTAGAACAGAAACATCTTTATCAACGCATTTCAGAGAAAGCCGTGCCTTAACAAGAATGCCATGGAAAAACCCTCATCAACAAAATAATCCGAATTCAGATAGACCAGAGTATGAACTGTTCAATGTCCTCACATGACATCACATCACATATTTAATCGAACACAAATAGAAATCACAAGTTCTACCTGGATTAGAATCAACAGAACAGGCCAACAGAGACATAAATCCTTGTTTTACCCTCTCTTCCCCAAATAACATGTATGTGTGCCCATGTACACACACACACACACACACACACACACACACACAAAATCTTGCTTTCTCTCTTGTTAAACAATTAAAAAGGAGACATGTCTACTGGTCTCATTTTCCAACATTCAGTAGAAAAATACTACAAGTATCTAATCTTGTCCGCTGATCTAATCCAGAAGATTAGAAGATTCCAAGGAGTGAATTCCAAGAATCACTCATACTTCCCAGACTATTACGTTTAATGACTTTTTTGAGAATGCAGGAATTCTGTCAAACGATCATCTCCAATGTGCTCCAGTCTTCACTGTCGTTCTTATAAATAGTTTCAGACCACAAATTTTGTTCTTCTGTTAGCTCAGATTAATTCAAATGTTGTGTGTGTGTGTGTGTGTGTGTGTGTGTGCGCGCGCTTCATAATGCTATTGAAAGACAGAATGTCTTCTGTCATATATATTTATTGGAGGGAAATGATTTGACTCACAATGTATCTGTGTAAATAAGCTATCCTGAGAATGATAGAGAACTGCTGATACTTTAATATAAGGAGTTAAATACCAATTAGAATTAAATAGAGCACATTGCTTCATTTAATCACAATATTCCGCATGGCAAATCTAGACGAAAGGTGTTATTTTTATGTGCTGGTTATTTAGGAAATTATCTAGTTGAGTTATAATTGTCATTATATTTTTAAAATGTTATTTTTACTATTATCTCCGAAAAGCTTTGAAGTGGGTTCATATTATAAACCCATTTTTCTGGTGAGAGTATTGATGTACAAAGATGCTGGATAACTCACCAAGGGTCACACATCTGAGAACTAAATTAAATTACCAAAAATAACTTCAAAGAATAAAAGGTTATATAAACATAACAGCCTTAACAGATTACAAAGGACAAAAGATAGGAGTAAAAACAGAATATTACCTCATCTACACTGATGTTTTCATTTAAAAAAACATGAAGAACTTTTGAAAGAAGTACTGTATAATGCTAAAGTTTATAGCAAGAAAAAATTATGTATGTAAATACAGATTTGGATACTTCTACAGGACTATAGGAGGATAAAGAAAGTAAAAGTTTTATAAAACAGATTATTGTTTCAAGAGTTTGTTTAAATTCCTCCTGAACCACCTTACCCTTAAAATAAAATTAAAGATGTTTTCTAGGGTTGATGCTACTCCAGTTAGGTAAGTATCAATCCTGAAGGTCACTTTTTAATTTTCTCGGCATGATGTGCCCAGGATAGTGGTTTTTCAGAAAATGTTACTAAAAACATTAAATACATCAAATAATCCTAGTAAGCTAGTCCCCTCAGCTCTTCTGACTTCTAGATAATTCTTGTCCTGGAGAATTCAGTCTCTGCATTATGCTCAATCAATATCCTGAAATCGGCATCATTAGTAAACAACAAATATGAACACAGAGATAGAAATAGATGTCTGGAAATAAAAGTTTACCAGTAAGAGATTACAGAAAGAGTGAAGAAAGCAGGATTTTGCTTAAACTGGAACCCTGTTCCCCTCCTCGGACCCCTCCCTTCCGCTGAAAGGAACAGACATGAGCTCAATTCTCTCGCATATCACAGGGAAGAAACTATTCCCTTAAAATATGTTTTCCCTCTGTGCGGTTACTCTATTTAACATCTTTGTTAGTGTAAAAATGGTTTATAACAATGCATCCGGTCTGTCACTTACCACTCACTCTTTAATCTCCATAAAATCGAGTGTTCGTACACAACCGGCCTGTGATTCTGCTCTTTCCCCAAATGTCAACCAACCATTCTTTCCACTCCTGGTCAGGCGGGCACCTTTCATCACCCTTCATCGTCACTTGCCTTCTTGAAGCTCACTTGTCCTGATTAATCATCTCACTTGTAATTCACCCTTCGCCCTCTGGCTGCTCCGTGTTGATCTCTTTTGTTGCCTCAATTTACCCGATCTCTCTTTGGAATATCAATATAACCCTGAGACAGTGGTTCTCAAACTGGACTGTGCATCCAAATACCCAAGAAGGCTCATTAAAAAAAAAAAGAAGAAGAAGAAGATTGACAAGCCCCAATTCCAAAGTTTCCGATTCGATGGGTCTGGGCTGGGCCTGATAATTTGTTTCTAACAAGTCTTTGCCAGTTGATGCTGATGCCACCAGCCTGGGAACCAGACTTTGAAAACCATTGCTCTAAAATTTAGGGCTATCTTTTTTTCTGTTACATATTCTTGTTCAGAAACTTCATCTATTCTGATTACTTTAACTGTCACCTCTCTTGTGACTCTCAAGCTGGTACCTCCAATCCTGAGCCCCTGGCTGAGCTGCATTCTCACGTCTCTACCTTCCATCTCCACCTGGCTGCCCTCCATCACCTTGAACTTAACACGTGCAGCCCAGTTTCTCGTCTTTCTTCACAGAAACCGTTCTCCCTCCGGATTCTCTCTTCCCCGCCCTCTGAGTGGGACCGTCATTGTCCCAGCCACCCGGATTCAACACTAGGATATCATTTTTTTTTTTTTTTTTTTACTACGCCTTGTCATTCCAGGTAGGTATTACTTCACACCTGGACTTTTGTAATCACTTATTTTATCTCCCTTCCCCACTCTGCCCATGTACGTACTGCTGTCAGGTTAATCTCTCTCAAATCCACTTTGTAAACTTTGAGAGTCTCTCATTGTCTGTAGCAGAGCTTTCCAATGGATGTGGGCTATGGATGGATTACAGGTGCGCTAGTGTATCAATTTCCTAAGCCGTCAGCACATCCGGCCCAGCCTGGGACAGCTGAGCCTCAACCAGCCAGAGCCACAGGCAACCAAAGGGCCACCACCACTTCTCCCACTGCCCACTGCAGTCGTGGGCTGGGGTGGCCTTCGTAGAGGCTGACCTTCCTCGGCAGCGCTCGGCGGACCTTGTCAAGACGGCCGAAGAGGACACCAGACTGAGCAGTCTGATTATACAGAAGCAGAAAACACCTCCCTTGGTCTTAAACTTTCCATCCAGTTCAGAAAGCTGATGCATCCATTACAGATAACTTTTACATTAAAGGAAAAAGTGCACAACGTTGTATGAAATGGGAAAATATATCATCAGAGAAAGTGGGACAGGAAGAGTTTAAACCATGTTGTATAAAGGAGAAGGGCAACTTAAAAAAAAACAACCTGAGTGGATTTGGCAAGAATAATTTCAATGAGGATGATATTGATGCATGACAGACAACATGGGGTTTGGGAAAGCAGCGAAATACCCGCTGACAGTCAAACTCTCATGAAAGGCAAAGTACCGTGCTGGATAAAAGCACAATCATGGCGCCTGACTACCCAAGCTTGAATTCTGACTCGGCTCTTTTCAGCTGTTTGGCCCTGGGCATGTTCCTTAACATCTCTGAACCTCGGTTTTCTCTTCTGTGTAATATGTTAGTACCTGCCACATGGCATCATTGTAAGGATTAAATGAGTGGATATATGAACACGAATATCTCTACCCCTGCATACCGCCAGTGCTCACTACACAGCCCTACGCAAAGAAAGTTAGTAAACACTGGCAACGAAATGTTGAATCATCCATTTTATCTCAGGAAAAAGAAGGAACAAATATGGTACTCTAGGTAACAAATATGGCATCATTATCCATAAGCTCTATGTCCTTTTTATCTGAACAATATATTCATATTATGTTTATGTAACTTCGCTGTAAAATATTATTCTTCCCAGTTTACTAACAAGACAGTTTATTTACCTCAGAAACCAGAGGCTTAGAATCCACTTTAGAATCTTAATTCCATGTACTATCAAATAAGAAAGAGATTTCCATGAGAATTGTTTTAAATCATAATTAATTCCAAAATTATATCAAATTTAGATTATTTCGGCCACAAGGTTTTAAAAATGGTTTAAATAATAGAGGTTATTATCCCTAATAAGAAGAAACTCAACAGTGGGAGAGCGTTGGGTCACTTTCTCTGACGTTCTAGGGGCTGTCTCCTCGTGATCACAATATGGCTTCCACAGCTTCGACAACACGAACTTGCACAAAGTGTTCAACGAGGAAAAAGTCTGCTCTCATGTCTTTTAATCGGGGTAGAAAATTTTTCCCAGAAGCCTTCTGTGTATTTTCTCTTGCATCTCCTTGTCCAAAAAGCAACAGCTTGGTCACCACTGGACCAGCCACTACGAGAAAGGAATGGGATTATCGTGATAGTTTAGACCAACCATCATCTACCCCATGGGGTTGGGCACACCTTTTCTGAGTGTACTGTGCCCTGATGTCTGAGCAAAGTCAGATGCTTGGACAAGGAGGAAGGCAGACAAACAACTGTGTCTGATCCATAGTTGATTAAATAGGGATATAAATGCTGTGTGCCAGATTCTAAGGTACCAGAGATCAGCAATGAATAAAACTCCATCCTCGTCTTTAATTTACAAGATCAGAATAATCAATCCCAGGTTTTCTATTCTAATAAGGATATCTATGATACCAAATATTTATAGAAGTTAATTTAATATCTTTCACAAGTTAAACATTATTTAAAAATTTTAAATCATACGTGCCATTCACATAATTATTTTTGCCTTTGTTACTCATCAACTTATTAATTAAAATTATGGTGTTGCCTTAAACCTTTCGATATAAGATAAAGCAATAAAAACAAAATTCTAAACTATTTGACATTGGATATACTAATACACACAATAAAAAAGTAATTATCTTCATAATCACAAGAAAGTTTCAGATAGTTGTAAAATATTTTTTTGTTACTATTGGTTAATTTATTTTACTCCTTTACAAGTCTAAGAAATCCTCAAGGTGGAGGTTTGTCTTTTATCTTTGATCATAGCATATAGCATGGTGCTCAATACATAAATGTTTATTGAATAAAAGAATATATGCATGCATATCCTTGCAAATTATCTTTCTATTTGTTTTTTCCTCTTTTTTTTTTTTTTTTTTTTTTTTTTTTTTTTTTTTTTTTTTTTTTTTTTTTTTTTTTTTTTTTTTTTTTTTTTTTTTTTTTTTTTTTTTTTTTTTTTTTTTTTTTTTTCCTGATTTATCTGCAGAGACTTTTTTTCTTGGTCATTTCGTTTGATCTCACTATTAGTGCCTGGCTTCAGATCACAGATTATTGTGTTTAATTCGTTGTTGACAGAAGTAGAGGTAGAATCAGGATATATATATATGATGGAGTAATAAAAAGTAAAGAATTGAACAAGGGATAACTGAATGTTCATGCAACCTCCGACCAACCAGCATCACTGTGATTGCTTGACTTCTTCAGTCTTCAAAATTAATTATTAATATTTGTTTTCCCCTGTGTCTAGGATAGCAAAAAACATCATGGAAACTTTTCAAATAAACAGAAGAGCTTACAGGACATCCTTTCAATGGAATAATAGAATCTCATACTTCGGGGTTATACACCTTTGTATGCACAATCTTAGGAGTGTGCACAATTTTACACAACTTCAGTCTTTGAGTAGGCTGTTTTACAACTGTAAAGACAGAAGTCAACTTGTAGAAAACTTGCAGAAATCTGATAGTAATACAAACGATTTTTGCCCATAGAAAGGCAAATCGTGTCTGTGGAATGCAATTAGGTATTGCCTTGTGGATATTGACCAGTTTTGCCAGTTTTGCGTCCATTTGTAAATCCATTTCAGCATTCTTAATCTGACAATAAATGTGTGAACTGTGATTTCTCTTTTGATCTCACTGCCTCTCTCATTAATTAATGAGTGAAATAAAATTTTTGATGTGTGTTCATCTTATGAGTCGTGATTGTACCTTTTAAAAAATAGATATTAGGTTGTTCATTAATTTTATGAATAGGGCTTAGATTAACAAATTTTTTTAACAAGAAAGTGTTTAGAAATCTCTTTCCATCACTCAAATTCACTCCTCTGTTCCCATTTTTAAACCAGTAGTGTTAAAAAGCATTAGCATGGTTTGCCTGGATTTAGTGAAGTGGTAAACAGTTGACTACTCCTCCAAAATATTTTTCTTTTCATTAAAAATCTTGGCATGTTCAGACTCAAAACTCAAACAGATATTCATGGAGAAATGCAAGAAAAGAATAATAATATTTAACACAGCACCAAACACAGAGCTAGAAAATAAAAAAAGCAGAGAAAGGTTCTCTACAGTATCTGACTCTAACATGCTACTTAGGCTTTATAAGTAATGTCTTATTTACCAGCACAGTGGCTCCTTACATATACAATTCTCCTGAGTAAATAGCTGTAAAAATGTCCAATTGAATTAAATCTGTGTCAAAAATCAATGGGAATCTATCAAGATAAAGATAAACTATCACTATTTGAAGAGAGAAATCACCTTTTTACATTTAAAGAAGACATGATTTTTCCCTTTAAGAAGACTCCAGTAGTTGCTTCGATTTGTTTTTGTTTTAAAACTTAACAATTTTTATATTTTAATAAAGTGAAAAATCTCTCTCCCATCCTTTTCCTCTCCCTGTGTCTCCTTGCAGTGACTATTCCATCTAAAACTTAAATGCACATGTGTAACAATCATGTCACCTCCCTGATTTTGATTCTTAAAACAGAAAGCACACATCTCAGACTGATGTTTCCATCGCAGCTGACTAATTTGGCGGCAGGAACAGCTATAATTTGCCAACAGGTTGACACGGCAGAGCATGGGCTGGGCTGACAGCATAGGACCTTTCATCAGGTGTGATCTACAACACATGCATGTTACAGAGTGCCAGGTGTAGATTGGTGGGGTCTACAAGAGAAGGAAATCTTCCCAGCTTCTCAGTGCACATCAGCATAAATAGCACGATGATGAACCACCGTTTACTTTTTAGTGGAAAGCTTATAAAGGTCAACCCAGACTTGAAAATAAGTTTGTTATAAAAAGTAGGTTGCAGACCAGGAACAAAGATTCTAGACGGGAATGTGGCCCCAAGAATGGCCCAAGTGTGGAAGAAAATGGAAAGACATCTAGAGAAATCAATCGAGCTACAAGAGAGTTCTCAGATGAGCTCGGATTTCAAAAGGGCATATGTAAAAGCTGAAAGTAAGCACTAAAGCAAAGATAAATGGGGAAGGGAGGAACTTCCATCTGCTGGAAGAGTGTGACGGGTCTCAGACCTGAATGCACAGAGGCTTAGAGGGAATTCTAGTCGTCAATGGGATCTTTAAAGCTCTGATACAAGGGAAACCTCTCAGAAGGAAATGAAATGGCAACTGTCTATGAAAGGCGTTTAATATTTACAGAAAACAGAGGGATGAAAGACTTACCCAAGGCCTATTTTGCCTCCATCTTCTCCAGTAAGAGGAGGAGAGTCTGAAAAAGATTCCCTAGAAAAGGGAGATACATTTTGTGACCAGTGGTTCTTAGTCTTTCTGTTAATTTCAACTCTCGCCATTAGCCTGGTCCTGAGAAAACCCAACATCCGCATGGACGTTTCATAAACCACAAACCCTCCTGTTCCATCACGTTCCTCCCGGATGACCCTGGCCTGTACCTCATTTCAGTACCGCGCACTCTGCGGCCGGTCCAGCAGGGCTGCGTCTCAGGAGCACGAGCTCCCACAGCCCACTCGGACCACGAACTTCCCTCTCTAATTTCCTGTGTCCCACACTTGCACTTTGAACTTAATCAGGACCAAAATACTCTTCACTTTACATTCAACGTGTGGCCTCCCGCTCCTGGTTCTGTTTCACACCATCCCCAGATCACACAGCGTCTGGCACCGACAGTGCTCACCTATCTTGTAAAATCCCAACCTAGGATCTCTTTGACCTTATACTTCTACATTTCTATAATCAAGTTATTGAGCCCAGCTGGAAAAAAAAATGAAAACAACTTTCGGATGGATGCTACTACAACTCTGAGGTTTGAAATCTTAAGAAAGACTTTCAATAATTAGCAGCAATCATTTTTGTCATGTCTCTGATCAACCCCCTCTGCCTTCTCATAAGACCTGCGTTTCACCTCCGCTATGACGAATGGAGGCAGCAACCATTTCCAGTGATCCATGGTTCCTAATATCCACGCCCTTTCATGGTGATGCTGGGCTTGGCCATGTGACACGCCCTGGCCAATGAGATAACAGGAAATGGGATGGAACAGAGTTTTGGAAAGAGCTTGTGCACTGAAGTTTGCCTTCCTTCTCTTGCTGCTCTTGGGAACCCTGGCGCCATGTCCACGTGAAGAATCCCAGCCAGCTTTGCGCAACGATGGAAGACACACGGCCTGGTCATCGCTTCAGCTGATAGTGGGCCAACTGCCTGCCCCGGCAGGCCTTCCTATGCCACTCAACCCATGCAATCCACCAGCTGACCCCAGAGGTCATCTCAGCAAGCTGAGACCAAAAGAACTGCCCGGCCAACCTAAATGTTTGTGAGAAATAATAAACATGTGTTCCTTTAAGCCACAGAGTTTTGGGGTGGCTCATTAAGTAGAAAAAAACTAATGGATACTTGCTCCATCGGGTGTATCTTCTGACAATACAGGTTCCACCTTCCCCAAGGATGCCTTTTCATCCACTTACGTGCAAACTCAGGTTTCTCCAATCTTAAATTCCTTCAGTCCCACGTGCAAACTATTCCATCACCAAACTTCTTCAAAGAATTGTCTATTTTCCTTACTTGCTGTTCAAGTCTGAACGTTGAAATCTGATTATTGCAGCCATCACTCCAATGAAACTACTGTTAAGGTTGCTAAGGAAATTGCTAACTCCAATGAATACTTCTCAGTGTTTATTTTATCTGCTGTTTCTCTTTCCTATTGTTGTACGCTTGCACTATTTGAGCATCGGTGTGTGGTAGTCTCGCGTTCTCGTCCTCCTGAAAAACTGCTACTGTTACTTTAGGACTCAATTCAAGAATCGTTATGAACTTGTTTTTAGAAATCCACAGACTCCTTTCGCTGGGCAACCAGAATACACATGTATGCTACTTGTCACATGTTTTATTGTAACTCTTTGCTTGTAAGCCTGACATTAAATTTTGTGATTCTTAAAGCACAGTATCTAGCATGTACGAGGGATTCAATAAATGGTGGATTTATTGGTTCAAAATCTCAATGGAATGAGAAAAATGAAATTTAACAGAGACAAATGGAATGGCTTGAATTTAATTTGAAAACATCAATTTACAAGCATATTGTGCTGTACTTTTGTTTCATATATAGACGACATGAAAGAAAACTATGAAAATTATTTGGCTTTAAGCTCAACTGCATCCAAAAATAGAAAAATAGATTTAAGTTACGAAAGCTTTGACTAACATAATAAAGGCATAGTACCCCCACTCAGGAGAGATTATCATACATTGTAAAACCACATCTGTTCACTTTCTGGAAGCCACCTTTTCAGAGAGAGAGTGATACTGTGGATCTGAGAATATTTATCTTGATAAATAGGAGACTCAGACATGACGGCAGGTTTTAAAACGTGAAAGGCAAGTTATGGTAGGCCCAACGAACAGAATTAGGACCTATAAAAAAATGCAGAAAGGGATGTTTTCTTTGATGAAAAGAAAAATTATTTAACAATTAAACACACTTCAAGAATCAAACTGGGAGTCCCCAGTCATGAGATACGTGTCCAGTGGAGGCTGATAGCCATCCGTCAGTCTCCCTGATGTCTTCTAGAGATAGCTTTTCACATTCGGAGGATTTCGTTGGCTTATAATTCTGTAGTTTAGTTGTGTCATGCAATAGCTTATTGACGAGAGGTTTTTGCTGTTGGTTTTGTTGTTTTTATTCATTTTCTATTCCTCTGACTTACTGTACCTCCTTTAGAAGAGCACTGAATCTATTCGTACAGCACTTACTAGAGTCACACTGCAATCTCTTTGGAACACTATCCGCCGAAATGTTTTGAAGTTGTGCCAGCTGAGGCTGTAGTGGTCACTGTCACTTCCTTTTAGTGCTTTCATTCTCTCCCTGCTTTTGGAACCGACCCAGCAGAAGCAAAGGCAACTTCTTTTACAAACACAATCAACATCATGCCCTCTCTCGATCCAACACAACAAAACAGGAGGCAGCTGTAACTCCGGAGCTACCGTTCCCAATATTACTGTGCTTGCAGCAACATCTCCCTTTCGGTGACTCTGGAAAACCCTCGCCGTGCCGTAACTTTACTAGGCCAATGGTTATGTTCTTTGAACAACAACCCTCATTTTCTGCTGTGCCCATCAGAGGAGAGGCATGAAAGAAAACAGTTTTGCCCAAGCAGAATCAAAGTTAAATTATAATCTCCATGACTCCTTTCCTCAAATAGAAAAGAATGATGATGAAATTAGTGCAAGGGTGAAAGTGTTCATTAGACTAAGAATAAACAAGAAACCAAATGGATCCATTGTAGTTCCATGTCTTTTCTATGACCCTATGCAAAGACACTGCCTCGTCCTTGCAGATGTGTAAAATAAAAAGTGTGCATATGTGTGTGTGTGTGTGTCTGAAGCATGATAAATTGGAAGAAATATGAAAAATGCTTTCATGTACAATGAATTGTAATGATGATATGCAAATAAAGATGTCTTTATTCTCCTTCTAGATTTCTTTCTGACCTTTTAGGAAACCTCAGACGAATTAGTTCTTGAGGTTTTACTCTAAGTGTCCATAATATTATTTTAGGTCTCCTGCCAAGTGCGCCAAGTGTTTCGTGGCTTCTTAAATATCAGGAGTTGAGGCAGGACAACAAAAAGCTACCAAAGAGCATAACAGGAAATATGGCAGAAGGGACTTCCACATTTCAGGTTGAAATGTACAAAATGTAATAACCTTGAGAATAGAAATCATATCTACTCATATTTAAGTCGTCCAGAGCCTAGACACAGATTAGTTCCTCAATCTTGTTTTCTAGAATGTGTGTTTACTCAGTTCGAAAAGATTTGATCTCCACCACAAAAAGAACAGAGAATTTAAAATTCCCTTAGATGGAATTCATAGTTCCTACGGATTCTTGAGGGTTCTGCTTTTAAAATCCACAGTTGTACCAAATGAAGCCATTGGTGATTCAGAGCAGGGACGTGAATCATCAAATATGCCAGAAATAATATTTAAACCATATGCAGTTATTTAAAGGATCTTCAAATTGTGCAGCTGTAAAGTCTGGACTGTGCTCTTCAAGAACTGAGAGAGTCTGGGTATTAGAGAGCTCTTTGGTGTTATCCCGAAGGATAAGGTGCGAGCCTTCTTTCTACAAATCACTCGCAAGCAAGCAATTGGTTCAGAACTTGCTGAAATTGTCTTTTAGAAACATTAAGCAAAGAATCACATTAGTAGAGGCTCTTTCCAACTGAAACACGTCCTTTTCCCTGCTGCCACTATTGATCCAAGGAAACTATAAAAGATTTAAACATTGATCTAAGCCTCATTTCAGGTTGGATATGATGGTAAAAAATGCATAATGGATCAGAGGACATTCTACCATGATACATAATCACACCTTGATGTAGCCTGTAGCTTTCAGAACGCAGACCCCTTCTTCTGACGTGGTATGCCAGAGATCACCGTTATTCCCACTCACTCCTATAACCTGTGAAGGCCAGATACCACCCCTATTAGTTTGTTTGATCATTCATTCTTCCCTGTATGCAATAAATGTTTATTAAGAGTCTGCCAGAAGTGAGGGACTATACTCAGGGCTGATGCTAGAGTTGTGTATAAGACAAAAAAAAAAAAAAAATTTGCCCTTAAGAACAGATTTGCATTGAACCTTATATGAGTCAATTAAATATTTAATTTTACTGGGGCAGATGAGTCCTACAAAGGTAAAATGAAAGCTAAAGTGATGACCTTGTTTTGGGGGATCTGTAAACACTTTTCTAATATTGTTATACCTGAGATTTGAAATATGATCAGAATTTGGAATTTATTTCTGCTGTTTGTTGGAGGTACAACAAAGGGTAACTTGTTCTGATTACCTTTTCTAATGTTTGAATTTTCAAGTTAGTGAAAAAATTCTATAATTCTTCCTAATCCCTCCTTCAATGATTCTAACCAGGAATCTTTTTTTTTCTTCTTCTCACCTTCCCATAACGGGGGGAAGATAGGAAGGCAGGGGAAGGAAGGGAGAAAGATAATTATTTCAATTCTATTTTTTTAAATCTATGAACTAATAACTACATTTGAATATGTCTAAACACAGAAAATATGATATTGTTAGCAGTCGGGCCAGAATAACCATCCAAAGGCTGACGAGTTCCCAGGGAGTTGGTGTGTAGTAACACGATGGTGATTCCAGCCAGAACCTAATCTGTGATGTAGATAAGTCTGGGCCCATCTGTGACCTGGGGATGGGCTTCCAGAGCAGAAGAACATAAGAAGACAGTTCCAGGTTTCACGTAATACGATTTCTGAAGATGATGAGAAATAACCAAGTGAGGTTTGGGGGAGGGGCTTAACGTCCTTCTGCAGTAGGCAGAAATGACAACAATAAATCTGGGACATTGGTAGAAAAGGGCCCACGTGCACCCTCGGGCAGTTTGTACCTTACAAACTGCAAACAATTACACAAATGGGTATTATTTATCTACCATCATCTCACGGCAGTAGATAAGAATGTCAGCAAAGTAAAGCGCTAGCACCAGGCAATTGGGGAATAACCCCTGTGGGTCAAAAGCCAGAGGCAGACCCCTGGACTTCCTTGTGCTGGGTGTGGCCAATTCCAGGGGCTCCCGAATGAAGTGAAACTCTCCACACCTCCAGTTTGGTGCAATCAAGTCTACATTTCTTCATTCAGCAAAATGTTTATTGGGCACCTCCTTTGCTCCGGGCCCTGCTTCGAGGCACTACGGCTACTGCAGGAAACAAAACAGACTTAGTCTCTGCTACTGTAAAGCTTAGGCTCTGGTGATTTCACCTAAGGAGGAAGCATTAAAACCTGGGTATAGTTGTCCTGTAAGCCAATTGTTTTACTCACAGCGAAACCAGGCCATTCTATTGAAATACATGATCCTTCTCACCTCTACGGCCGCGTAGTCATCGCACAATAAGATCATAAAGGGCCAGTTCTTAAGCAGTTGCCACTCTCTGTGGTGGAAAGCGAGGCGTGCCGAAAGGCTTGGCAGAAACCCTGGTTTCAGAACCACCTGTATCCTCCCGTGCCTGACCGAGGTCTCACCCCATCCCTTCCTCACCTCCTGACGATTTACTCACACGTACTCTTCGAATAAGAAACTCATCACGTCGCTAGTCATCTGCTTAAGTTAAAAAATGATTATTACCCTAACGAGTTAAAATTTTAACTAGTCATCAATAATAGTATCATTCTTTTCATGGACATATTTTGTTTGCAAATATTTTCTGTCTTTCATAGTGAACACGTTATAAGTAACAGTTTAACATTGCATTTGCTTTTTTTATTACGGCTGCTTTAAATTTCCTGATATTTAAATGCCCTCTAACGTTGAAGTTATTTTTTAAAGGTACAATTAGTTTTGAACTTTTACGTTTTCTTAATTGATTATAAAAAATTTTTACCTGTGTTGTGAAAACATGACCTTTAATAGGAACTGTCTACAGTGGGGGTTAAAGGTGAATTGATGGGGAATTGAATTACAATTGTAAGGAGACTCATAAAAAATACTTAACTATTTCCTGTTACAAAAATAAAGTATACGATATATTGGGATATAAAAACACAGTGCTGAAATATTTTGAGTGCTACTCATTTCTTTCCCATAGAGTTTAAGGCAGGAATATATATAAGAATTCCAGTGTTTCTATCATAGTTTGAAGTTTTATAATGGCAACAGTCACAAAATGCTATCAAAAAATGGTAACATCCTTAGATCAAATAATTTTACACACTCAGGGAAACCAATAGAACAATTTATCAGGCATGTGAAAGAAGCACTTTACTTTTTCCTTATATGAGAGCTATTTGGTTTTATCCTAATTTGATTACTATGTTACCCAAGGGCAGTAGAGAAGTTCTGAAAAAAAATGAAAGGGAATTAAAAGGCCAACAGAGCAATTGGGCGGCATAGTCCTCTAAAGAACCTTTATCCTCAGAAGATAAACAAAGCCAGTTATATATTCCAGAAGATCCATTTAGACTTCGAAATTTTCAAAAAGGCAAAAATCCAAATGAAATGGATTACCATAAAATAGTAAAATTTTAAAAACGCGGTACCTTTAATGTCATTATGAGCCAAAAAATTCAATGGATTTAAGTCTAAGGTTATCATATAATTTGTTTCCCACAATTAGACAAGAATTCTTTCATCTATATTCTATCTGCACACAACTATCTAAAATAATTATGAGTAGTTTTAAAATTACTAGTTGCATTTCTACAACAAATCATAATTTTTTAAACACCTAATTGCTCAACCATTTTTGATAAGTTTCTGTGCAAAACTTTTGTTTCAGAAAAGCTTAAGATTTAACCATCCAGAAGTAGGACTTCTGATTAATCTGTTATTTTCAATGGAACATAAATCATATTAATACTACTCCATTGCTTTTAGAGCTATAAAATCACAAAGGAGATTTTACACATAAAAATGAAGACACATATTTGTGTATATATGTTTGTATATATTTTCTGCTTAAGAATATTAGTTTCCAATGTTTCAAAAACATACTAGTTTCAACATAATTATTCTAAAACTGCCTAATTCAATGGCTTAGTTTTTCCATTGAGATTTGTTTGTGTTTAAAGTAAATTTCAGATGCCATCTGAAAAATAAAAATCATAATAGATTCTTAGATATAAGAATGTTAGTAAGCATATTATAAATGTGCCCTAGATGTAAATATTGATATATAAATAACCTCAATGGAAAAAATAGTACAAATATGAAACTTAGAAAAATTTATATTTTCTTGGGTTTGTGCTCCTAACCAGCCAAAACTATCATATATAGCAACGACTAATGTTTCTCCTAGGTTTTTACCTATTCCTCATTATGTTCAGTACTGACTGCTTGTATTACTATAATCAGACTAGCACCAAGGCTATCTGAAAGATGAAAAGGTCTTGTTACTGTGTATGTAATTGAACCTCGGATTTATTTAATGTTCCTTTTAATTTGCCTCTCACAAATTTTTCTCATCTCATAAAGTTCTAAATCATGGTAATATTTTATACACAATTTAACTTTTTTGTGACAGAAAAAGTTGATAAATTGCCAATTGTTAGATAAAATATCTATGAGGAAAAGTATAAAACTAAACATCAAATCAGAAAAGAGTAATATTTAAAGGTTAGGATTTCCAGATTTTGCAAATACAAAACACTCAGTGAAAACTGAATTGAGATAAAAATGAATCGTTTTTAGCATAACTATATTTCATGCAACATTTGGGATATACTTGTACTAAAAAAATTAGTCATTTCTTTATCTAAAATTTGCATTTAGCTGGTGTCTTATATTTTATCTGTCAAGCCTAATAAAGGTGGATTTATACATATTAATGTATCATTTATTCATCAAAGGATTTCTGTGCAACAATGTCAAATGTCACACATTCAAGAGCTGTGACTTCTACTAGTCTCAGGAAATACTGTGTCTTCTAACTTTACTCAATGTGATTTTTCCCTTTATTTAGAGATGAACCTTTTATAAGAGACACTTCTGGTGCAGCAGCAAGGAGCAAAGGTCATATTTATCAGCTAACACATTAAGGGGTTACGTCTGAGCCAGGCGGTACGCTAAGTTCAGTACATTGATCATCTCCTTTAATCCTCACGACATCCCTCTGAGGTGCTATTATCATCCCCATTTCACAGATGGGGAAACTGAGATAGGAGAGACCACGTTACTTGGTCAGGGTTGCACAGCAAGTCAGTGGGAAAGTTGGACCTGAAACTCGGCCCTGCCTTTCTGTGTCAAGCCCCACAGTGCCACTCCTGCTCTCTTAAAAATGTGAAATTTAAGAATTGCTAGATCCTACGCAACCCCAGTTGGCTGCCGCACAACTCCACCAACAGAGGCCACGAGAAAGCCACCCAGGTGTTTCTGGGCACGGAGAGAAGTGGATCAAAGGACTTCCCATTTGGTTCATTGTCCATAAAATGACGGAGTAAAATGTCAAGCATTTTATTGTCTCCAAAATAATGATCAACTCTTATCTTTCATGACAAAATTTTCAAAGCTTTAGAAAGTTATATTTTTGAATTCTTTATTTTTTATTTAATTTTTTTCATTTATAAATGAAACAGAATAGCTGTACATATTTCCGAGGTACAGTGTGATGTTTCAATGCAGGTATACGCAGTATAATGACAGAATGGGGCAATTGCTGTATCCACCACTTTGAATGTTTGTCGTTTCTTCACGGTAACAACATTCAAAATCTTCTAGCTATCCCGAAATATACAACACAGTGGTATTTGCCATGGCCACCGTATTGTGTAATAGAACACCAAAACTGAAAAGCTATATTTTTTCTTTTTTTCTTTTTTGACCCACAAAGACGTCCGAGAAAAGTTATATTTTTAAATAATGTTTTTCAAAATTTCATCAGAACATCAAGTCCACATTCTTTAAAAATAATAATAATAGATCTGAATTCTGCTAGTACAACCATTAATGAGGAACAAATATAACACTTTTAATTTTAAAAAATGAGATTTATACAGGATTTTTGTTTCCTTGTTTGTTCTCATGGAAAGTTTTGTAAGTTGATACTTACTTAATACTTATTAAGTAACAGGCTTTGCTTACGTCATGACCTACATTAACACAGTCTAATCCCACAACAATCCTACCTGGTAGGTGTATTTTCCAGATAAAGAAACTGAGTCAGAGAGGTTAAATAACTAGCCCAAAGTCACACAGCTAGGAAGTTGAAGAACCAGGATTCAGACCAGGACATTTGTTTCCAGCATTCCACTCTTAACCAGCAGGCTCTTGTCTGAGAATATCTTAGTCCTAATGACAGCATTACTCATTTTTACACTTGGTACAATTGAGTACTTCATGTTTCGAATGGCCTCCTTGTCCATGTGTTTATAAGGCGGAGGACAGTTTTTCTGAAGGTCTAAAGATTAGGCCTTGAAAGAGAGCCCACAGAGTCACTTTGTGTTCCTTGTTCAGTAATCTCCGCCACTCATTACGTGCCAGAAATTTACCGCTGCACAATAAAGGGCCGATAGCCAGTGGCCAGAGTTGGCCCAAGTGCTTTAAGGCTGGAGCAAGGACACATCAGGCTTCCTAAGTACTTCACACAAGGCTGCCAAAGGATTAGCCGGGTGCTTCTGTGCCAGGTTCACTTAGCAGGAACATGGCAAGTTGTGGACACTAATTAGTTCTCGCAAGCGTTTTTGGGTGATATGAAAATACAACTGCAGAAAAAGCACTTTCCCCTTAGAATGCGACCTGCTCCCGTAATGCAGTATATTCTATAGATTCTAATACATGAGAAATATCTATTGGCCTGAAATTTTAAAATGTATACCCCTCTCCCTTCATGCCAGAAGGCTTTTATACTTACCACAATTAGAATCGAATACAGAGTAAGAGCACAGGTGGACAGCCCCGATTCCCTTTTCCTCATCTTGTAAATTCACGGCTTTGTCCCACGGCCATCTGCCCAAACGATGGTTATTTTCACCTCAGTACTTCCTTCTACACACTTCACGTACACACGTATGTGTACATGTGCACCTGTGTATATGTATACATAAGTGTATGTATTCATATAGCAAAGGGATTGAATTTCCATTTTCCGTCTATATTATACCTCCTGGATTGATTACAGTCGTGGGCCACATAACAAAGTTTAGATCAAGGCCGGACTGTATATGTGACAGTGGTCCAGTAAGTTTATATCACCTAGTGGCATCGTGGCCGTCATAATCCTGTAGCGCAAAGCATTACTCACATGTTTGTGGCGACTGGTGTAAACAAAGCCACTGCATGGCCAGTCGTATAAAAGTACAGCGCACACAGTAAGTACGGTACGTAATACTTGATAATAAAATAAACGACTGTGTTACTGGTTTATATATTTACTATACTTTTTATTGCTATTTTAGAGTATACTGCTTCTACTTATAAAAATAAAAATTAACTGGAAAACAGTCTCAGGCGAGCCCTTCGGGAGGTATTCTAAAACAAGGCATTGTTATCGCAGGAGATGACAGCTCTGTGCGTGTTCTTGCCCCTGAAGACCTTCCCATGGGACAAGACGCGGAGGGGAGACAGTGATATTGACGATCCTGACCCTGTGTAGGCCTAGGCTAACGTGTGTGTGTGCTCGTGTTTTAGCTTTTAATCAAAAAGTTTAAAAAGTAAAAATAAATTTAAAAATCTTAGAATAGAAAAAAATCCATAGCATAAGAATATAAAGAAAGAAAATATTTTTGTACGGCTCTATAATGTGTTTATGTTTTAAGACAAGTGTTATTACAAAAGAATCAAAAAGTTATAAAAATACTGTTAAATTTGCTAGCGCCTGTGTAATCTGATTGCTGCTGTTAACTATAGCTGTTGCTCATTTCTACTATATCATGATCCTACTTAACACATAATTTTCCATCATTCCTGGAACAAATTTAATATCCTCACCTTGTACTTCAAAGAACCATGCTTCTGTGCCTCGCTTCCATCTGGTGCTAACATGTAACAATTTAACATTTTTGTTACTTTCATTTTATTGGTTTCCCCTTAGAAGAGCTCTCTTTTCATAAAATGTTTCTATTACCCAAGTACCTAAGTACTGACATAATTATATAATAATATCCTAGATCCTGTCCTTTCAAAAGTCTTCCTAGATTGAAACATATAATCTGAACGTGGAACTCATTCTTGGCTAATCTAATATTTTGAGCAACCTCATACTCCTAGACGTATAGCAGTGGCGTAGCTTTCATTTACGGACAAGAAGCAGTGGAGTGTAGCAGATCAAAGCGTGCACCCTGGGATTTGAATCTTCTGCTTGTTACTTACTATCTCTTTGCTTTGATTTCTTCCTCTGTAACATGGGGAAAAGAATAGTACCTTCCTCATTATGTTGTTGTGAGGATTAAATAATTCACTATATGTAATGTGCTTTGAAGAATTCCTAAAACATAATTACCTATCATTCTCTTACTATTTTATTTGATCACATAATCTTGGATCATAGGTCTCCATGAGTATTGTCCACCCTAGAATGTTATTGTAGATAAGAAATTATGCCATTAGGTTCCTATTAACATCGAATTCAGTGCCACTTGCGACCAGGAGCTTTTTGAATTTAGTGGCATTCAAAATGCAAGTCTTTTAAATATAATCTTAGAAAAACAGAAAAAAACTTAATTCAGAGTAATGTGCAAAACCTAAAACGTCCTACTCATGTGCAAAAGAAAAGAAAACCTGCTAGCTAGCATTAATAATATTAACGTAATATAATACAATATAATATAGACTTTTTAGTTTCTTATTACGCACTGCAAAAGCAGGTAGTTTGCAAACGTGCACATTTATTCTGTAGTAAGTCTGCTTTGGGTAATGGGGAATCAGTGACCTGTTCTATCATCACTTACAAATCGTAACAATTAATAGTATTGAAAGGTCTCAAAGGCTAAGTAATAGTTAACAAAAAAATCTTGAGAACTGAGACAAACTGTCAATGGTCATGTGATAGTAAATCTAAAAGACATTCTGACAGTTACGATTATTATTTCTGGCAACATGGTGTTAGCAGGCTAAATATTGTAACTGGTTTCAGCTCTTGATGTTTACTGCACTGTGAGACAAACTAATTATGAAATACATGTAATTTATAGTCTATATCACTATTCTCTATGTATCTCTGATATTGGTCAGTATTAGTGCTCAGGTCGGCACTGGCATAGTTTACAAAGACTACTTAATTCCCTTTTTATATTCGGATCAATTTTTCTTTTTTAAAAAAATAAATTTAGATCAAATTGTTATTTTCATATTCTGAATGTTTGCACAGTTTGCCACTGTGCACATGTAGGTGGATAATTTATATAACATCTATGGGGGTTGCCCACGGGAAATTCTGAACCCAACACAAACGACCTAAAAATATTTGTTGAACACCTAGCATGAGTAGAGCTGTCTCGATCTTAACACACCTGTGCAGGTCTCAGAGATCAAAACCATACGGTGTGATATTGGCAGGCGTAGCCCCATGTGTGTACTTCCCAGCATGCACTGCTTTGGTCTACATTCTGCAGAAAATCAGTCCATAGACACACAGCAATTATGAAAGCCTTATATCTGGCAGATACCTTAAATGCGAGCTGTTATTGCTTGATTGTATTGAAATAAAATGAAATTGCTTGACAATTACAAGGGGCTATAAAACTGTCTTGGCTACTGTTAGAGAAATAAGTTAGTAGATCTTTCCACTCTTTCAAAGGCATAATTTATTTTGGTGCTCGTGTTTGTGCTCAGGTTTTTTCAGTGCATACTGTGGGCATTATTGAGTATTCCGTCAAAAGAACAGTGGCTAGTGTTATATTAACTGCATTTTAGTAGTTTTCCTCCTACAGCAAGGCGTTCCTCCTTTTAAACATATCTCATTTTAGCATAGAGAGTCAAATCTCCTAAAAGTAAGAATATCGGACTTGATAAACCTGCTCAAAGCCTTTTACTGAAGTGGGAATTCTCTGTTTCTGAGAAATTGGAAGATTTAATGAATATATTCTTGTCATATTATGACATCTCATTTTTCCCTCTCATAAATACTTGTCGGGTTTATGATTTCCCACCCATCGGCCGGGAATTGCATTGCACTCGCTGTGATTGTGGGTGCTCATACCGAGTTTAATTTCTCTCACAAGGAGAGTTGACAAAAGATCACAGCCACTAAGCCCTGGAATTACCCTAGATATTGCCCTCTGTGCTCTGCAAATGAAATCCTACAGAAGACCCTTTGGAAAAGAAGAACATGATGGTTAACACTCAGAAATCCATTTTGCACAGGGCGGCAT
The DNA here is from genome assembly GCA_004363605.1 of Indri indri. Classification (NCBI taxonomy): domain Eukaryota; kingdom Metazoa; phylum Chordata; class Mammalia; order Primates; family Indriidae; genus Indri; species Indri indri. The sequence continues at coordinate 261,486 of RJWJ010000081.1, forward strand.
ACGTACACACAGAAGTGCGGAGTGACAGGCAGAGCTGCCAGTTCCTCGATGAGAACAGTCAGATGCTTTGGCACTACACACACACACACACACACACACACACACGCCGTCCCTTGCAGACGCATGCTCCCCTCCCCCTCCGCTTGTGGTCCCCAGCTCCCTGCTCCCCACCCACCCATCTCTCCCTCATTCCCTTTCTCCCATGCCCTTGATTGACTACCAGGTCAGATAAGAAATTAAGACCAGTGAAATCAGAACCAGACCGCACCTGTCCCTTCTACAGCCAGAAGAGAACTGAAATAAAGCACTTATGAAACTGCTGTGATCATAACCTTCAAAACACTGAACTCCTCCCAGCTGTCGGCTTTCCCAACCAAAGGTTCCACAATAGAGACACTGGCACCGAGGCCCTGATATCTATTTGTAACAGAATGCTGTCATTTTGGGACGGGGCTAAGTGTTGCAAACTGTAAAGGTCCCTTTATAGCTACAAAGATTCTGAAAATAGATGTTGCTCTACTGATTTAGACTTGCTAATAGGAGGATCAGTTTGCTTCTATTTAAAATGATTCATTTGCCCTGAGAGAAAAATGATAGTAAGCAGTGATAAATACTTTGAAATGTGAACAACGCTTGCTATCCGTCTTCATTTAACAGACATTGGAATTTTTTTTCTATTTCTTACAACCTAACTATTGACATTTGTAAACAGCTACTGGGTCGCCTGCAATAAAGTTGAGCTTGTAGCCAGAACTCTCAGTGACTCACTGCTAGCAGCAGACGAACAAGGAAGGGAGCGATTTATTTGCACAATGAACCATCTCTGATGCCTGAGTGTATTATGCCTAGTGAACAGAACTTCAGAGATTATTTTCAGTACTTCATTAGATAGTAAAGATTTCATTTTTCAAACTAAGCTATTTCAACTTAGTCCAAATTATGATATAAAGTAACAAACCATGAACTCATATAGAGAAAGATCTCTGCTCTGGGAACATCAAATTGAGAATTTTAAAGATATGAAAAACATTTCTAACTGCATTATTTCACTAATACAAACTTTATTATATTTGACTAGCAACATTTAGTAGAATGGAACTGAGATGTAGCATAATTAAGTAAATGTAAGAAACCTTAAAAATAATACACATTTCTGTATTCATCGTATCTGCCTATATTTTAGCTTAGAAAAAAATTCTGGCTTGTCACATTGCCACGACAAGTTCATATGGAAATTAGGTGTTTGTTAAAATCATACAAGAGACTACGACTAAAAACATTCAAAAGCTATTTTAGCCCGATGTTAAATCCTCTCACATTTGCTTGCGATGTTACAAATATACATATACACAAGACTGGAGCCAAGAAATAGAAAAGTTTGTAAATATTTATGCACAGAGAATATACACTGTGTTCGTATCCGTACTACCTCTAATCTCCTCCTTCTAATGATTTATTTTATACTGTCTCAATAGAAACAATTTTTCAACTGTGGTTATTTTTCTTTTGAAATAGTAGATTGTTTACACAAGTGCTTCAAAGATATTTATGTGATTAGAGTTCTATTTCTATGTTGGCTTTTAAGTCCAAGTTCTTCTTGTTTTGGAATGTCATGTGCCCACGAATAGGCGTGGCAGTGCCACACAGCGCGTAGAACCTTCCACGCAGGGCAGGGAGGTTGGTGGCTAAGGACACAGACACCTGAACCCAATTGCCCGGTTTTGAATTCTGGCTCCTTCACCTCCCAGCTGAGGACCTCACCCACAAGCCTCTCTCCTCCTCAGTTTACCCATCCTGAAATGAAGAGAATGATGGCACCTCCTTCGTAGACTTGTTGTGAAGATAAATAGTTAACATTTATAAAGTGCTTAGAATAGTGTCCAGCACAAAGTACATGCTATATAAACGTCTGTTTAAAATTAAATGAATATTCTCAACTGTTACTATGTATATTTTAGCATGTGAATTCTGATATATACCTAATAAGAAGGCTGTGTGGATCATTTATTTTGTATCCGTGAAATTGCAGACTGATATAACAGTAACATACAACAATACTAGCCATAATAATTTAAAACAACATCAACAACAACACATATTGTGTTTACTATGGCCAGGCACAATTCTAAGCATTATCTCATACAATCTTCCCCACCACTGTGTGACAGATACTACCATTATTCCTATTTTACAGATGAAGAAACTGAAGTTTTGGAGAAATTACATAATTTGCTCAGATCTCAAAATTTGTAAGTAGCAAACCAGGACTTGAAACAAAGTCTACCTGACTCTAAGAACAGTGCTCAGAACAGCTAGCTCTTCCGCCTCCTTCAATGTAAGCTTATTCCACATCTTAGTCTTCCTGGGGCTATCATTTCTGTGTACTTTGATGACTCAGCCAGCTATCTCAACCCTTTCTTCTGCACAGTCATGGCTTATATCGATTAAATCACATCACTGAAAAATAAAATATTTGGTGCCAGGCCCCTGGGGATGATTTCTAGGCTTTTAGCCACACTCGAGTTTGTTTCAAGCTAGGATGGAAAGAATGCAGATCACAGAATCAGGATCTCAGCCTCAATTTTATTACTAAGTCCTGTGTGATTAGTCAAGAAACTGAATGGATCTGGCTTACAAAGATTTATTGTGACACAGCCGTGTTTGAGCACTTGGCTAGTGCTTATTCAATAAATTTAAATGGAAAATATTTTTTTCTTAAAGAAAAAATATTTCTTTGAGCCTAAAAATATAAAACTGAAATGATTATTTGGTTTCTCCATCTATTCAGATCATTTTAAAGGTCGTTTTTTTTTTTAACACAAGCCTAAACCTGATACCTTTTACGACACAATGAAATTTATAGAACTTGGCTTCTTATAATTTAAGAGGGCACTGGTTAACACCCAAAGCATACTATAAAAGAGCATCTTTCCCTGGTTTGTTTTTCAAGGAAGAAGAAAAGTCTGACATTTTTTACTTAACATTGCAAGAAGTTTGGTGGCATTCAACCAGGTTAAATTGACCAAAGGTATCTCCGTGCGTGCGTGTGTGTGTGTGTTTTTATGTGCTGCTTTCTCTCCACTCCAGTTTTTCCTGTCAACTTGCCAAATACTCCTATGATACTGAAAAAAAGAAATCAAATGCTGCTGAAAAAAAGAACCCAGGGCAGTAAGCGGAGACTGTAGTTCTGTGTTCTGCTTCCGTCGAGAGTCACAGAACCATCAGCTAAGCATTGCATGGACAGTCCCAATAGGAGTCCCAGAGTGGGCTGTGGACAGAAGGACACTCGTGAGCTTCTCTGCTCTCTCAGCACAAGGGGAGCAGAGTACGTTTCTAGGGCCTGGGAAGAAACGGGACAGTGGGACCTTGTGTCACTGTGGTATGCGTCCAGGACTGTCAGCGTGGGTGTCCATCTTTCTAAAGAGTGCCACGGGCGATCATGTTGTCAGTCTCAGAACATCTTTAGCAAATACTGAAATCATTTTTTTATATTAGGGAAGCAGATGACAAGGAGAATTCACTGAGAGTTTTGCCGGAATAAGGATTGACTCAGGAAGGAGAAAGTCAACCCGCGAAACTGTGAAGTCCAACCAAATTATCTGAACGTATCTATTAACAACAGCCACGCAGGCCCTGCTGATTTGGGTGGGTGGCGGGAAAAATGGGCTGGAAAATCATATTTGGCTTTGTATATTGAAAATCTTTCACAGTCAAGAGACAAAGATTTTTAAATTATTGTTACTATTATATTACATATTCTCATGTACATAAAAAAATAAGTTCCATTTATGTTTATGTAAATATTTACCACCCAGAAGATGGGATTTTCAATCCCCCAAAAGACCCTGTAAATATTTCTGTACTAGAAAATGCAAATTTTTATAAAACTTGAAATTATCTTTTAACACTGTAAATGGACTGTTTCTTGGCAAAGTCTTGAATTAGGAACCACAGTTTTAGTCACAAACTGTGAGTTGAGGATTGGCATCTCATGGCGTTAGGTCCTTAAGACTTGTAAGAAATATTTGGGTCACAATCCAATGCAAATTGGCATTCGGCAACAATTCCACACATTTGTAAATTGCTTTGTTGATTTTGAAACTCTTTCCAAAAACATACTGGTTAGTCTGAGGAACAGAGAGCTACATAATTCCTAAATTTCTCTATAAAACAGTGACTCTCTGAAAAGGATGTTTTTCTTTTCCTCCAAAACAAATAAGAGAATTTTAATAAAAAATATAATAATAACAGATTTATAAGCCACTTCAATACAGGGCAGCTACTCTCAAAAACATTATGTTAGATAGACTGGAATCTATATAAATCCCATTTTTTATTAGTGATTTTATTATAAATAATACAATTTAGGTAAAAAATATAAATTGCGATGCTTAGTACAAAAAAACTTTCATTTTTATTCTTCTCATGAAACTGCAGAAATGTTGAGGTAAGAAAATATATAATGTCTCTCATCTCACATGTAATGTGTGCCAAAATTACTACTACACTATAAACTACATAGTGATCTTATCCTATTATCTCATTTATATTCACGAAGACGCATACATTTGTGTCCTTTGTATTCGAAGGGTATAGTCCCTTTTCTTTGCTAAATTGTCCATTGTCTGTAGGATTTATAACCAAATAAGTGTGTATTTAAACATGTAATAGGTTGCATCCTAATAAATACATTCTTTGTTAAGAATCAATATTGGAGCCCTAAAATTGATTATATTAAAAAATGACCATTTGTCTCTTTGCAGCCTAAAACATCTACCCTCCCCTGTGAGTCATCTCATAGGTAAGTCAATAGGAGACCCACATGAGACCTAAGAGAAGAATTTTGCCATGTAAGTATAATCCATTTATTGGTTTATGGACCAAAAAAACCTCTCGGGAGTGTTACAAACTCATATGCTTTCCTTGAGTGATGGGTTTTGCACTTGGATTTCTTATTTGATTGAAAGATGTGTAAAAACTTATGTATAAATAGAGTTCCCTATTGGTTACACATTTCAAGAGTATCTCGAGAGTATAAATTATTCCATCAAGGGGTTAGAATAAATTATACTCAATAATTGGAATCAATTTTCCCTAGAGTAAGCACAAAAAAATTCCCATTAACATGGATAGAGGTTGCGTATAAAGCATGAGATGAAAATATAATATCACCTACAAATTAGCTTTGTATTCCTTGTGTAGCCAGAGAAGTAGAAGAGTGAGATAAGCCCACTCGTATTGAACCATATCCTTTCTGGGTAAGGTCCCCGCTGCATTTCGGATATGGCACAATGTCAGTGGATCAATAGCAGGAAAGAGAATGCTCATGCCTGAGTGCATAATCACTGTGTTTTCTAGTTGTCTCCTATGGAATGAGAGCCGTGTTGCCTGGTTCACACATACCTTGCAGTAGTTCTGGGTAGACTGAAGAGTTATCATATGAAAAATACATCCTACCCCTTCAGAGAAAGAACAGGTTAAGCTAGCCAATTGGAGCATCCCCAGCAGCAGTGATCGTGCATCGGGAACTTAAGAGAACCCAGGCACTGTGTTACCTTGTATGGCTAAGTATGCATGCTGTGGACCCAGACTGCACAGGGTACAAATATCAATGACATTACCTTCTAGCTGAATAATCGTGTACAGCTTAACCTCTCTGCAACTCGGTTTCCCCATCTGTAAAATGGTAATATAAAAGCACCTACTTCATAGGATTGTTGTGAAGATCAAATGTGTTAATTTATGTACAGCACTTAGAACAGTGCCCAGCGTATAACAAGTGTTTGTCGTTAACATTGCTGTTATTGCTGCTAATTAAAAGGGAAACAGGGCATAGTTGTATACACCCCATGTAATCTGGAAGCACTGAAAATTGTAAGTTACTGCTTTTCCACTTGCTCATACAGTAGAGGGATCCTTTCAGGCTGCCAGTTTTGAATAATGTATCATCCAGAGTGATGTTATCTGACAGTCACCAGCTTTAAGCTGAACCATTTTATGAATACCAAATAAATAGTCGTCTTTGCGCTGGAAAAAAAAAAAAGTGCATTTGTGGCAAGAGTTCCAAAAAGAGTCCATTCTGCACAACAACAACAGGAGCAAGCAAAGGTCAAATTGGTAGCCAAAAGTGAGCGACTGAGGGTTTCATATGCATAAAGGTCTTTATAAGCCTCCCAAAAAGAATGTAGATTAGAACGGATGATTTGTTACCTGGACTGGGATTCTTGACCAAATAATGCAGGAAAGTAAACAAAGAGAAACACAATAGCTGTCCTTTAGCCTTTGTTGCAGAATGCATCACTCTTGACCAGTTCCTGGTGTGTCTCCCACTGAAGGATTATGCTTCCTCATCGTGTGAAGTCACATTTGTCCATCTAACCTGCCTTGGTCGATGACGTGTGAGAAGTAACATAGTGTCACTTCCAGGTAGGAGCTTACAGAAACTGCCTGTGTTGCACCGAGTTATTTTTTCCCTTTTCCATGGTTCCACGGGCAATGTGCTCAGCTAATGGAGGGAGGAAAATGAGGCTGGGGAATAGAGAGCTCTTAGATGACCCATGATGGGTATATATTAATAGCATGAGCAAGGAAGGAGTGAACCTTTCTCATTGTAAGCTTCTGACATCTTGGAGTTGTTTGTTACTGCGACACAATCCAGCCAATTATGGCTGACACAACCTCTGAGACAGTGTCCCAAATGAGGGTAATGAGAGCCGATCTGCTTTAGCGAGAACATCTGCAGCAGGGGAGTGACCTGGTCAGCGTTCCCAGCCTTGAGAGTGGCCAGGTAAATGTCATGCATGACAAGAAGAATAATTTCAAACAGTGGTCATGAACCTCAACAAGTAGAAAACAATTGGGAGCCCGTACTAACCCAGGAAATCAGAGAAGGCAGAGATCCTGCAACAGAAAGACTGAGTGTCCATTCAGAGGAAAATATGCACCTCCCATTGTCTCTTCCAGTGGAAAGGAGAAATGTGAGGAGCAGGCATTCCTCCAGCAGAGGCTCAGGCTACTTTTCGTCCCTTCTAATGTATCTCTAGTGCCTTTTTCTTCATACCATCCTCCTGATGCCTAACTCCAGCCAAGCTAGAACATCTTGAGAAGTTCAAGTTCATACAAAAACGAACATCTAAAAAGATGTCAACAACAAAATAATTAGGCAACAAGTGTAAATCAGCACCTGCTAGGTGCAAGGCACCATGGGAGGTGCTACAGATATATAGAAACTCCTAAGACCCATCCCCTCCTTCAAAGGATGCTAATGGTCCTTGAGTATTTTCAATAGACTGACCACTTCACTAGGCACCTTCCGCCATTTACTGCCTCAATCTTCAGAGCATCAGAGGAGGGTTCTCCTGTTATCCCCATTTTCGAGATGAGAAAGTTAGGCTTGGGCGTGGGATGACTTGCCTGAGGTTCTACAACAAGAAGGTACATGGTTTGAACTCTGGCATTTTGACTCCAGGAGCTGAAGTCAACCACTTCCTGACACTCTTATTTTGGTTGGGGGACAAAAGCGTAGAGAAAGATAAAATTCAGCCGCAATACCAATCACGATGCAGAAGATGGTGAATTGCCAAGTGATAGGCAGAAGAAAGTGAAGAGTTGGATTCATACAAAGAAGATAATCCCAGTCATTTTTATGGCCAGAAGGGGCTTCTTACGGGAAAAGGGCTCCAAGCAATGCATCGGGGATTGGTAAAAATCGGAGAGGTATCAAACTGGGTACTAATGGTCATTCCAGAAAAAAACCAAAAGTTTTAAAAAACTTAGTAACCAGGTATCACTGAGAAAAGACCACCAAAAATCACTACTAATAAAAGGCAGAGAGAGTCTTTCATCTCAGCTTCAAATACTATTCCACTGCTGGCATCCTTCAAATATTTCTCGATTCTAAAGCTGAGAAAAAAAAGAGCAAAAACTTCAAAAGGACCTTTTTGACATTTATTTCCTTGATCTAAACACAGCTATAACATTATCAAGATTTCATTCTGAAAGAGACTAATCTCCGGCACAGGCAGCACTGGCTGGGTAGCCGAGTCTGCTCTTACATTGATCCTCCTGTTTAAGAGACAGCTATGCTTTTTAGAAAGCCACTTTCTTAGAAATATTTCCAATTTTGCTCACTTGCCATTCAGATGAGAAAACCGAGGTTCAGAAAGGCAAAGAAATCACCCGAGGTCACACAGCCAGAGCAGCCTCTTTAGGAATCTCTGAATTTCTAACAAATCACTGCAGCACCAGTGGATTTGTGGTTCCTCAGAGAAGCGGGGTGCTAATGGTGCTAAAAGAAACAGAGGCATCAGGATAGGAACTGAAAGGGTCTGAAAAAGAATTTATAAAATATGCTAAAATGCAACCTGTTTTTGACACCAAGTGTACCACGCATTAAACTTCAGGAATTTCCAGGAAGTTTTAAACTTCCCTCTTATACATCATATGCTATCTCACTGCCTGCCCAGCTTAGAGCATTTCATTCCATGTCAGAAGAGAATACTAGGTTTGCCCCGAGTCTAATAAAATTTGAGTAGCCTTCATAAGATCTCTGCCAATTTTATAAATTAACATTAATCTTTTGTTCATCACACACATATATCTCTTAATGCTGTGTGAATTGCAAATTATATTATTCCACTTAGCTAATCTGAAAGACAAAATTTTAAAAAGATGTTCAAGTACAAATAAAACTGCTTTAGAATGAACATTATTGGGGACCAGTTAACTGTGTATTTTGGCTTTTGTTTCAGAACCGCTGTGCACCAAAACAAATACACATCTAGAAACATGCAGAGTTGGTATACTGGATTCTGCCTGAAGAGCTCTTAGAAAACTCTGGAATTATGAGCACAGTAAGCAACTTTCAGGGCCTACTGTGTTATAAAATTCTGCTTAACAGAATAATTGCTGGTTTGAATAATGCTGAAACCAAGATTATTCGCAAAGCAAAGCCCAAACTTTGGCATCAGAAAGCATTTCCAAAGATACTACAAAATTATGTTTTTAAAAAATTAATGTTATCACGCTACCTCTCAGCACACAAAGGAATGACAGGAAGGAAAGAAAATGTACCTCTGCTTCACAGATAATCGCATTCAGTAAAACAAAATAATTATTCAAATAACTAGAGAAATGTAATGATCCTTTGAGTTTAGATGATTTACATATGGTTATAGGATTGCTGTACTAGCTTTGAGTTAATGACTACTTAAAAAAAAGTTCCACTTACTAACCAGAATCTAAGTTCTTTTTTGCTCTCTGACCAAAATAGCTCGAGCCAACAAAAGATAAGGAGACTAAGAAAAATTTGGATAAAAATATCTTTGTCTCATATTTCATGAATCTTATCTCCAGTTTGGGGTTTCACCAACAGAAGTTGAATCAGATGAAACAATTATTATAGAAGTAGAACTAGCTCATCATGTAGAAGAAATCCTCTGAATCATAAAAAGCATTCCCAATTTACTATCCGTGAAGCCCTACTAGACAATTGTAATCACTATGAACCATTTAAATATAATAATTACTGAAGTATTAAAGCATAAAATCTCTCCATTAAAAGCGTGCTAGGATTATCCAATAGTCTAACAACCATCGGAAACTCCATATTTCTGCCCTGGTTGTAAATAGTGTGATGCTTCCTCAAAACTTCAACATGATTCAGAAACATTTCAAAAACTTTTTATTGCATTGTTAACCGTAAAATCCATTTCGAAATTGGAGTTTAAAAAAGATACACATCCTATGTTTTTCTTTGAATATTGCAAATTTTATTGCATCAGTCAAAAAACGTGACTCGGGTAGTAAAACGTTCCTGTGGCTCAGGGTAATGGTATGTGTTTGAAATACAACCCATTTGCTCTTCGTTCATTTTGCCTCAGTCGTTGGCAACATTACGAAATTTTTTCTGCGAAATATTCTTTGTTGTGCTGTTATCATATTCATATAATTTCTTTATTTTATCTCCCTTGATAAAATATTTTCCACCCGTGTCTGTTTTTTATCACTTCGCAACTTACTGCCACATGCCCTGTTCTCCTGGCAAGGTTTATGAAGTGTCTTGGCTAAGAAAATGCCTGCCCTGACTTATCGACGGGCAATTGTCGCCTAGGACTTGGGTGACCACAGGGCATTATCTGAGGGTCATTACTGGCCATTCCTCCCTTTCTCTCAAACATTGTATGATCACCTTGAGAAAATGAACCAGATATGTTTCCGTAATTTGCAATACGACAACGGACTGCATATTTCATTTTCTCTGTCTGTCCTCCACGTGTAGATTCTCCATAAATCACAAACACGCAGGGCGTTCCTTGGTACTCTTCGTGCCAGCGCGGTGGTGTGGAGGGAGAACACTGCGGCAGCTGAACAAGTGAGCATGTAAATACCCCACTCATCCCTGGGTTTGGCTTCCTTGCATTCATCTAGCTGTTTATGGACACCCAAAAGCTCCAAAAGCTGTTTTCCTTGGCTGCGAATTGGACTCCATAAAGCGTGTCTTAGTAAGAGTATTGTATTCCTGTCCTTTAAAACTTAGCCAGGTACTTTTCAGCTTTGGCAGCTTTTCCGTGGCCTACATTAGCAGGGCTTTATCCCTTTACAATTACTGACAACACAGTGCCTACCACTCCGCCTGACAAAGGCATCTTTGCACTTTGTAACGTAGCTTTAAAGAACAATCGCTGTCCTCCCAAACAATAGCTTATACTGCTTTAGCGTTAAAACACAGCTAATTATGTCTCCTATTAATACGGAAAATACTGACACAAGAACCAATTAATAATAATACGGAAAATACTGACACAAGAACCAATTATTCATTTATAAAAACAAAAAGGTCTTCATTAGACCTTTATAAAAATGTATTACTCAAATGTGCTTATGATAGATACTACTACCCTAGGCAGCTTGCAGAATATAAAAAAGAAACTGTCATTAAAGAGATCTCTGTCATCAAAGAGCATTGTTAGAAAATTCCAAACACATGCCTCTAAAATAACTGGAGAACATTTACAAAGCAGTTAATGAAAATAAGCAACACACTAACAACGGAATATATAACTGTGAGAAAGAAATGCCTTTCCGTTTAGAAAAAGGCTGTATGTGTTTTAAACTGAAAGAATATTTCAGAGGAACAATTGGTCGACATTTCATCACGATGAAAGAAACTCCATGTCTGGAAGATACAAGTCAGAACTTGGGTCTTATATTTGCTTCAAAATGGATTTCTCAGACCAGAGTAGTTCTCTAATATTAATATTCAGGACAGTATATGATTGTCCATATCAATTTAAAGAGTCTTAAGAGAAGGGATCTTAAATTTAAAGAGTCTCAAAAAGGGAGATCCAGGGATAGGACCGAATATCGGGGATCATTTTAGTTTACAAACTTGGACTGGAACCATCCTTCGTACTGGCGTGCCAGCGTGCCAGGGGGATATACCGGTTCCCACACAGTCTTTGCCATTGTAGACTTATTAATCAGCATTCACGACCAGCACTGTTCTTTCTTTCACACGTCGGTAGTTCATGCGTAAGTGTATGTGTCACTCTAATACAGACAGTGAACTTTGCAGGAGGGACATCCCACTTAAGACACTTAAAGAAAAATATTTTTTACTGGCGTGGCGTCAGTGGAGAACTGTGACCATGACGAATAAAGGTTCCTGATCCGCTTTGACGAAAAACAACCAGAAGTCAAATCTAACGTATCTCTTTTAAGGTAGCATTGAAAGTTTCCCATTGGACACAAGTTTTGTTAATATCTAGGTCTGTACAGCATTAGATGAGGGCATCTTTTGTTATCTGAGATTGCATATTCTCCCGAAACTGACCACCGAGTTTGGAAAATGAAAATTGTCTGGCAAAACCAAATTTTACCTGGATCTATTTTCGTTGACGTTGGCAATCAGTAGCATATTCGTCTTAGCTTATAATAATCAAAACGGACATTGAGCACATATTTTGAGTCAGCCACTGAATTAAGTACCTTACATTCTGTCAGATAGCAAAGCCTGGGGGAAAATTTATGGGCTGCTATTTTATTAAGGAGACCAATCCCGAAGAGGAACAGTGAGGGACAAAGACAATTAGAAAGTGAAGGAGGGAAAGTCTACTAGACGATGCATGACCAGGCTGGTCAGCTCTAAGTGTGACTGCTCAGCCTCACTGCATCCTCCTCCCAAAAGTTTCATAACTGCATCTCAATGTGGTACATCCAGGAGGAGAAAAGAGAAAGATTTTATCCCAGCCCTCATCTTCCAGTTGCTAGAGGTTTGCCATAGAGCTCATCACTGCCCCACGCTTCTGAGCCAGGCATGTGTGGTTCCTGAGCCACATCCCGCAGTGCCCCCTCCCCGGCATCAAGAGGAAAGTCCTGGAGCAGGCAGCGAAATGCATCTGGGGGTGGGCACAGGGTGAAGCCCTAGGAAGTTGTGCCTCTGTGAGGCTGATCCCTGCCAGCCGCCGCACCTGCACGGACTGATCACGGCTGGAGCAAGAAGAAGGGGTGCTGGGGATCTGAAGCGGGTTGTCGAGGCGTCTGATCACTTGCGTCACTTTGTTTAATCCTCCCGGCACTAACGCATAGGTGAACTTGTGTCCCCACCGTGCTCATCGGAAAGTATAAGTTCAGGGAGTCCGACAAGCTCGTGTAAAAGCACTTAGCTATTAGCAACCTGCAATTTAGAAATTTTAAGACCATTTTGTTATCGCCGATTGGTCCATTCGGCCAAGACAAAATATTGTGTTTTCCGTAAAAATAAGCATAAAAAATATAAACATATGATCTCATTTAGTGAAAAGAGAAATTCTTCACCTTCCCAAATATCATACTCTTAAGAGTAACTATGACATTGAGCAGACACCACCCTTCTGGTCCCCACCTCTAGTAATTTAGGACAGACATAAACTCTTAGGAGATGAGTGTCTCTCTAAAGATGAAGAAACATACAGAACCTCACGATGGATGACAGTGTGTCCTGGGTGTCTGAAGCCCCACAGAAGTGACCACGTGAAGGCAAACAGCACAGCTTCAAAACAGAAGCACCCTAAGCTACGTGGCCAATACTAAAACGGCGACTGGCATTAGTAAACATTTTTCTTTCCCTTTGGCAAAGTCTAAAAGCTTGGCACTGCCCACCACAGAGAGAAGCTTTAACCCAAAGAGGACCTGAGATAGCAGAGGCCGAGTGGACCACGCGGCAAAGTTTCTGGGCTGGAGACGGTGCAACTGAAAACAAAACAAAAGGAAACACTTTTCCACCCAAATAAGGACGTTCATTGCACAGATGGCTTGGTGTGGCACAGAGACAGAGGAAAGGAGGGCAGGGAGAGAAGAATTGTAAGTTGAAGGGATAACGGACTAGACATAAAGCATCTTCAATCTACCCTTTCTTCAATAAGAAAGAGTCAAGGTCGTATGCTGTAAATTAAGCTGTGAGTTCTTGGAGAGCAGGACTCACGTCTCTTTCATTCTCATTGCCCCATTTCCCAGCCGAGTGCCAGGCACCTCGCTGGTGCTCATTCGTTCCTTCTTTCATATAATAAATATTTAGTAAGGCTCTCTTATGTGCCAGGCAATATTCTTTGAGCTGAAATACAGCATTAAGCAGAGCTGACAATTTTCTTGCCTTCCTGGAGTTTACATTCAAATTATGTTCAGACTCCTAACTAATGTTCAAACTACTAAAAGCATGAGCTAATTTTATGGGGTGATAAGTGATAATAAGAAAATTAAGTAAATATTTGGTGAGCTAAACTGGACCCAAAGAGTTAAGGTAGAAGGAGACGTAGAATTATCTGGAGGAAATAGAAAGAAAAAAAATTAAAATACTAACTAGCATAAATGCTTTAAGACATAAACAAAAAAGTGAGCAAGTTGTTCAACATCTCTGAGCTATGATTTCATGATCTCTAAAACGAGGACAAAGTTGACTTTGCAAGATTATTGAAGATGAAAGAGATGCTATATGTGACATCATCTTCTAAAATGTAAAAACACCCAAAAATATTAGCTGTTGTTATGGCCCTACTATTTGGTATCCATCTTTCATTCTTGAAACACTAATCCATCACTTTTTAAATCCGTAAAAGCTGCTATAGAATATGTACACACACACACACACCCATCTTTTTCAAAGGAATATTCCTTCCTCATTTCACAAAATAATTTCTTTCTCATCATTGATCCATTTGACAAATTAAAAGAAGACTTTAAGTGAATATTTTTGAAAATGAATATAACCAGCAGCCAAACACAGCTTTGTTAAAATTATCTCACTGCATTTTTTAAATTAAAGTCAACCCACCCCACTCAAGCATCATGATTATTTGAAAGCTGAAACTCAACGTCATGTAAGTGACAAAGACAGGCCTTTTGAGAGACTAGAGCTTGATGAAAATTTTCAATTGTCTTAAAACTCTAGTTTTATCGGTTCACTTATGTGGCTCAATAAAACGAAGAGATAAACAGCATCTATACGTGACGAATACCTTTAGTTAAAGGTTCTCTCTTCTAAGAGAAAAGAGGGTGTACTGGAAGTCAAAAGTTTGGTTTTGCAAACATTTAACAGCATCTGTCTAGAAAGAAAAGTTTAGTTAAACTCTGGATTTGCAAAACAATGTTTTGCTTTATGTGGTTCTTTTAATAAGGAAATCACTGTATGAATATTCAAAATGCTACAACCCGTGCTGTCGACATAACTTCTATTTTATAGCTGAAGTTTTGGGGGGATGCAGAATGCGTTCAAGGTGGAATTTAACAGTGTGAAAATTTGCTGGTAATGGACCACTTGATCTGCGGTTCTTAATCCTACTTAAAGTGTTTTTACTATGAGCAGTGACTAAGTACAGAACACTCATTACATTCACGACATAGTTATTATTTGAATTCAAGTCTCTAAAACTGAAATTTATAAGTTCAAGGATGACTCCAACACGATCACCTACGTTTACAACTTAAAATGCCATACATATTTGCCCTGGTACGCACTTAGTAATTCAACAAATGATTGCCCTATCTTTTATTTTCCGGGCCCAGCTCAAACAGGAAAAGGAGATTCGACCTGTAATTCATGACTGAATCTCTTAAGTTTTGCCGTGGTAGCAGCATCCTAGTTCGACTCAGATGGAACACTTCCCCAGCACCAGATGTCACAGTCTCAGCTTCGTTAGCGTAAAAAGACATGTATGGCAGTTAACAGAGGCTGTTTGAATAACCGTATTTATGTAGCTTATTGGAACTCTCTATCGTACTCCACAAAAGATTTGAAGAGGAGCTTGTATAAATCATATCAACCAAAAAATTCAACCTATGTGAAAAGTCCATTCCCTGATATGGTCAAATAGGGAGTGATTTATGCTTGCCAACAGTATTTGCTAAGAAAAATTATAATTAGATGTCTTTATTAAATTTTATTTTACTTATTTCTTTGTGTGATTTACCCATTTGATCTCCTAAGAGCTTAAGCACCTATACAAACTCACAGTGCCACCGTACTGGAAGATTCCAGGTCTATGTCTAGACTGTAGTTGTTATTTTCAACAACCCTCTCTGGGGTTTACATAGTAAATATAAAATAGATCAGAGAGAATATGGCCAAAAAGACTTGCCTGTAAGTAGTTGAAGTATATATATCTAAATGGGGGGAAAATCAGCCAACAGGGGTTAGGTAGGTCACTGAAGCCTGGGATAAAAAGTACAGATATAGATATGTGTCTATTGCAGGATTATGTAATTAATTCCCCATTCTTCCTATTTTTCAAATAACATGACCACAGGGAAAGAAGGTCATGAGTAGGTATTTAGTGATAACTAGTTCACTTGACCTTTATTCACTGTAAAATAACATACTGGTATTCCACTTTCGTATATCAGTCTTTTGAAAGATTTACAAGCATGAATCAGGACGGCTTAAGTTGACCTGCTTTAGATCAGTGAAGTTTCTCAGCCAGCTAGGAAGCGGACAGCCCAAGATCTCGCCTCTTTTGTTGGCTGTTGGGAGATAGTCGCTTATTCTTTCTTGGTGAGAATCTAACTTCATGTCTTCATTTTTCATTCAAATGTCTACAAGGCCTTTTATGAAGAAGCAAAAGCCTCAAAAAAAATTCTTTTACTTCCTATTTGCTAACCTGAGATTATTTTCAGCAAAATGGATTGTTTCACAAACTGAGGTTTCTGAAATTTTAGAAAAGTGATCTAGCAGAGAGGGTTGTTTAAATAACGACTGTAGTCAGGTCACCAGACCTGGGGTCTTCCAGCGTGGCACTATGAGTAGGTTACAAAATGGCATTGTGGATCTCTCTAAAATCAATTCATATATCCTCACGAAAGTCTGCTTTTCCTGTATTTTATGCAGCTGTAGAGAGCAACAGCAACAGTGGTGATAATAATAGTGAATATTGTATAAAATATTATTCCCCTTATCTTAAAATTTCCTCCTTCAGAAAGTCCTCTATTTTTAAGTTTTGAAAATATTAAGTATATGAACTGCACATGGGAATAATATTTACACTTACCCCCTTTTTTTTTTTTCCAGACTAAAAGAACTTGACCTCTGTAGTTGCTCTATTGGCAGAATCCTCTGAACTATTCTTGAATCTTTGTTGGCTTTCTTTTTCTGTTCTTACAGGACCAGGAGTGACAACAGCAAATGGCACTGCCTAAGCAGACAAATCTTATTTTGAACAATGTGTTGTTTCTAACATTTAAAAAATGTGAGAATGAGAAAACCTACAGGTATATGGAATATTTCCTTAAATATTTATAAGGTCGTAAGTAGAGAAAAGGGATTAGGTTTACCTTCTATATCACCTGAAAGTAACACTATGTAACAACAGGAGTTAGTTAGAAGAGGAGACTTTTCCAACCAAAATCAGAAATTCTCTGCCATATAGTGTTCTCAGAGTCCAGTGGATTTGGCTCCAAGGCAGAGTGCTAGATCTCCAAGCAGAGCTGGAGGACTTCTTTGTACAAATATTAGAATCATGAGGCTATATTGTCTTCAAGTCCTGTTTAATGCCAACATTCCAAAATTCTTTTTTATTTTTCTTTTTGTTATAAAATATCAGTAGGGCTTTTTCTTTTTTTTCTTTCAAAATATTACGGGGGTACAAATGTCTTAGGTTTATGTGGAACACTTTTGTAATGCTTGAGTCATGGCTATAAGTGTGCCCATCACCCAGACAGTGTTCATTCCACACATTAGGTAGGTTTTCACTCATCCTCTCCTTCCCCACCCACCCTGCTTATTGCCACTGAGTTTTACTTCCCCCTGTGCACATGTGTGCTCATCGGTTAGTTCCAATTTAACAGTGAGTACATGTGGTGTGTGTTTTTCCATTCTTTAGATACTTCACTTAGTATAATGGTCTTCAGTTCCATCCAAATTCTTGCAAAAGGCATTAAATAATCTTTCTTCATGACTGAGTGGTATTTCACAGTATGCATATACCACATTTTGTTAATCCCCTCACGGATTGATGGGCACTTGGGTTGATCCCATATCTTTGCATTTGTGAATTGTGCCTCAATAACATTGAATGCAGGTTTCTCTTTGATAAAACAAATTCTTTTCCTGTGGGTAAATATCCATTATTGGGATTGCTGGATCTAATGGTACATCTACTTTTAGTTCTTTGAGGAATCTCCATGCTGTTTTCCATAAAGGTTGTACTAATTTGCAGTCCCACCAACAGCGTATAAGCATTCCTTTCTCTGTGCATCCATACCAGCATCTATTGTTTTTGGACTCTTTAATAAAAGCTATTCTCACTGGGATAAGGTGATATTTCATTGTGCTTTTGATTTGCATTTCCCTGATAAGTAGTGATGTTGAGCTTTTTTCATGTTTATTGGCCATTTGTCTATCTTCTTTTGAAAAGCTTTGATTCATGTCTTTTGCCCACATTTTAATGGGGTTGGCTTTTTTTTCTTGCTGATATGCTTGAGTTCTCTGTAGATTTTGGTTATTAGCCCTTTTTCAGATGTATAAGTTGTGAATATATTCTCCCATTCTGTAGGTTGTCTATTTGCTTTGTTGATTATTTCCTTAGCTATGCAGAAGCTTTTTAATTTAATCAAGTCCCATTTATTTATTTTTATTGTTGCTGTGATTACCATTGGGGTCTTTTTCATAAATTCTTTGCTTAGGCCAATATCTAGAAGAATTTTTCCAACATTTATTTCTAGAATTCTTATGGTTTCATGCCTTACATTTAAGCCTTTTATTCATCTTTAATTAATTTTTGTGAGTGGTGAGAGAGATAGGTCCTGTTTCTGTATATGGCTATCCAATTTTACCAGCACCATTTATTTAATGGGGCTTCTTTTCCCTAGTATATATTGTTGTCTACTTTGTCAAAGATCAGTTGGCGTATGTCTCTATTTCTGTGTCAATATCATGCTGTTTTGATTACTATAGCCTTGTAGTATAGTTTGAAGTCTGGTAATGTGACCCCTCCAGATTTGTTCTTTTTGCTTAAGATTGCTTTGGCTATTTGGCTCTTTTCTGGTTCAAAACAAAGCATAGAATTATTTTTTCTAGATCTGTGAAATATGACATTGGTATTTTGATGGGGATTGCATTGCATCTGTAAATCACTTTGGGTAGTATGGACATTTTAACAGTGTTGATTCTACCTATCCGTGAGCATGATATGTTTTTCCATTTGTTTGTGTCATCTGCAATTTCTTTCCTCAGTGTTTCATAGTTCCCTTTGTAGAGATCTTTTACCACCTTAGTTAGGTATATTCCTAGGTATTTTATTTTCTTTGTGGCTATTGTAAATGGTATTGAGTCTTTGATTTGACTCTCAGCTTGACCGTTACTGATGTATAGGAACGCTACTGATTTGTGTGAATTGATTCTATAACCTGAGATTTTGCTGAATTTATTTATCAATTCCAGGAGCCTCTTAGTGGAGTCTTTGGGGTTTTTTTATAATAGAGATAAGATCACATCAATAGCAAAAAGTGACAGTTTGATCTCCTCTTTCCTGATTTGGATACCCTTTATTTCTTTCTCTTGCCTGATTGCTCTGGACAGGACCTCCAGCACTATGTTGGATAGAAGTGGTGACAGTGGGCACTCTTCTCTTGTTCCAGTTCTTAGTGGGAATGCTTTCAATTTTTCTCCATTCAGTATGATGTTGGCTGTGTGTTTGTCATATATAGCTTTTATAATTTTGAGATATGTTCCTTCTATGCCTAGATTGTTGAGGGTTTTTATCAGGAAAGTGTCTTGAATTTTGTCAAATGCTTTTTCTGCATCTGTTCAGATGATCATATAGTTTTTGTTTTTGCTTCTATTTGTGTGATGGTGAATCACATTTATTGATTTACATATGTTGAACCATCGTTGCATCACTGGGTCATGGTGGATTATTTTTTTTGATGTGCTGTTAAATTCAGTTTGCTAGCATTTTATTGAGGATTTTTCATCTAAATTCATAAAGGATATTTTTTATTGTGTCCTCCCCTGGCTTTGGTATCAAAATAATTTTGGCTTCATAGAATAAGTTGGGGAGGATTCCCTCCTTCTTGATGTTATGGAATAATTTCTGCAGTATGGGTACCAGGTCTTTTGTGTAGGTCTGGTAAAATTCAACTGTCAATCCATCTGGTCCAGGGCCTTTTTTTTATACCTGCTTCAATCTTGGAGCTCATTACTGGTCTGTTCAGGATTTCTATTAGTTTGGTGCAAAAGTAATTGCAGTTTTAGCATTATTGAAATTTGCCATTTGATATTGGAATACATTCTTAAATAAATGTGGTTATGTTACACATCATTTTAATGTGCATTTCTCATTTTTTTTTCACTAATGACATATTACTTACTTGCTGTTTATTTTATATTTATTTTAGACTATGGAAATGATGTTACACAAAAAGCAAATTTGAGCGATTTTCTTATTCTAGTTAAAAATGGGTCACAAAGCAGCAGAGACAACTTGCAACATCAACAATGCATTTGGCCCAGGAACTGCTAATGACCATACAGTACAGTGGTGGTTCAAGAAGTTTTGCAAAGGAGATGAGAGTCTTGAAGATGAGGTGTGCACTGGCTGGCCATCGGAAGTTGACAACAACCAATTGAGAGCAATCAGCAAAGCTGATCCTCTTACAACTACACAAGAAGTTGCCAAAGAACTCAACATTGACCATTCAATGGTTATTTGGCATTTGAAACAAATTGGAAAGATGAAAAAGCTCAACAAGTGGGTGCCTCATGAGCTGACTGAAAATTACAACCATGGGACAAAAAGCCAACTGACCTTCAACCACATAGCCAACATGTTCTAACCAACAAAGCTGACCGAATTCAAAAGTACATCAGAACAGACTTTATCGTACTGTGCATTCCAGTTTTCAGACCAAATTACAAGTTCTCTGAGAATTTGGGATAATTCCATGTTTATCACACATGCCTGATCAGAAGAATCATCTGATGATATTCAGTTCCTAGATCTCTCCCCTGAAGAGTCAGATTAAGTAGCTCGTGGTGGGATCCAAGAATTTTTTTTAACAAAATGCTAAAATGATATGATCACTGTAAGTCACTGTCATCTTGTACATATTTAATTAACTTGCAGACTTTATAATATAATTCACTAGTGATTTAATACAATCCATGCCTCTCCCTGATAGCAAATACTCAGTATACTAAAGACATTCCAAAACAAATGATGTGTACCTTTCTATATGTTCTCTTTTAAGAAAAATTGTTATTGGATAACATAAACAAGGAAGAGTTATTTACACCAGTATATACAAATCTGAAGAAAGGAATGGAAACATTATACAGAAAAATGAAAAGAAATAACAAATATACATTAACCACAAACTTTAAACCCAACACTAATTAGATATACTCAAAGAATTACATTCTCTTTTCTTGACCAACACTCATGGTTTGTTGTTTGTAGCTATAGCAATTCAGACCGTTGTAGCTGCTGAGCGCATAAACATTCAAACAAATTTTCCTACATATTTCCACACATCTAGGATGCCTCATTCTCAAATCAGGATTCCTTAGTTTCTCTCCACATCAAAACATTCCTAGATCTTCAGCCTTCTTGTTTTTGGAAACCCCATCCTACATTATATCAAACACATTAAGATGATGCATCAATCACATTAAATATAATTTCCTGCTATAAATATTTTTAGGATTGTTATAATTTGCCTTTTGATATTATTTAGCCACAAAGAACTAATTTAAGTCATAGCTGGCTATGATTTCTCAGCAATTATTATGCATATGCATATTTGATAATCCTTCCAAAGGAGGAAAAATAAATCTCACCTATAAATTTTTGTAAATATAAAATCTTTCATAAATAATAAAATTTAAAATGAATGGCAGATATTTTATTGAATATTAATCTCAATTTTGTAATTTCTTCTCCTATAGGATTAGATGGTTTTAAATTTTTTATTGCTATATAATAATTGCATATTTGGGGGGCACATGTGATATTTTGATATATATATATAAGGTATAATGATCAAATCAGGGTAATTGGGATATCCATCATCACCTCAAACATTTATCTTTTCTTTGTGTTGGGAACATTTCAATTCTTCTAGCTATTTTGAAATATACAATAAATTATTGTTAACCAAAGTCTCCCTACTGTATTATCAAAGAAAGATCTTTTTATATATCAAATAATTAATAGGCCTCTGAAAAAAACAGAGGCTGTTTCAATAGTGCCCAATGGCCCTGCCCCATTCACGCTTTGAAATAAACTCATTTTGATGTTTTTCCTTTCATTGCTCCATACCCCTTCCAGAAATTCTTCACCTTTGGAATAAAAATAATGCTCCTGGGGTGATCTGATTTGATCATGTAACAGCAGGTTTAAGAGAAGACTTTGACATCATTAATTATGTCCAGAAATGGTTATCAAATTTTCAGTTTTGGTAGCGGGGGAGGTCTGTTGCTTTTCCCTGAACTTTACAAAATCATTGCAGATGGTTAGGTCTTCCCGCTGATGCCATTTGTCATGATGCGTCAGTTGCATTGCAAAGAAAATAGGGTCGGAAGGTGGCAAAGGCGAATCGATATGACTATGAGTCATCTGCCTCAACTCGCTAACTTACCTTCTCAAATGACAGGTACTAGCGAACCTATGTTAGCCTCTGCTATTTTGTGCTTACATGCACAGCGAACTTATTAAAAGAAAACATTGTCTATTTCTCAAACACATGCCTAGGAGCAATAATTCATTGTCAATATGAACTAAGTCAACGGTCATCTTGGGGAACTTGCAATGAACTGACTCTCGAAGCCTCAATTGGATAAAGAATTTTACTTTTCTCATTTTCAGCGACAATTAGATCTAGAAATAACACAGCATATGCCAGCAATGCTCTCCTTTCCCAATATTTGTGTCTGAGTTTGCAGCACAAATGCTGACAATCTCACACGCAATCCTGCTCTGTTAAGATCTGCAGACTCAACTGTGTTTAGGTAGTTCAGATAAGCTTTAAATAAGCATCTGAATTTCTGAGTGCCTATGGAAAATGACCAAATTCCTCTCCCTCTGAGATTCACTTATGTTCGATTCTAATGTATTCATGTAGGAATAACAGAAGGCCTTGCTTCACATACCTAAGCTTACCATTAATATTAAACAATGAATTTAATGTTGTCAGCCACGTGGTACTTCATTCATTGCAGTGAGCAGGGATCTTTTATGTTTATTTCCAGCCAGTAAAATATGTTATTTGCTTTTTTTCTAAAACAATGGCTGTCTTTCTCTGGAGAATTGAGGCATTTCATGGAAAAATGCTATCACGATTCCAAAAGACTGCATGACATAAAAACCATAAAATTGTACATAGTGTCAGGCCGTAGTAACATAACAACAGAGGAGGGTGGTGGTGACAGGCTTTGTTTTCCTGGTCCTATTACAATCAGGTTACCGCTTCTATATTTTTATATATTGGATTCCTGCTAACATTGATTATGTGCTGTTACTGTCCTTTACCAAATTAAATTTACAAGCTGAAAAGTTGAACACTAAGAAGAACCTTTATTCCTTATAATTGGTTTGCTTGCAACTAGGACAAATCGTCAGCTACCTGGTAAAGTATATGTGGTTCACAGGTCCAAAGGACAAGTTTCCTACAGAAGATGTTTTCTGAGTCCCTGTAAAAACTTAGAAATGTATGTTTTCCTCTCTAAAAAATAAAAAAGTAAGGCTTCTGATACAGTTAAGCTTAGCAGCAATAAATATTAGTGATAGTTTTAGATAAATTTTAAAACCAGATGTCTTTTAACCCTAAACACAAGTTTACCACTACAAACTCAAATAGAAAACCACCGGCCATGTTTTAACCTTCTAGTATCTTCCAGGAACAGCGATGCACCTCCCCCTGCCCTGTTTCATTTGGTCCTCACAGCGGCTCTTTGAAGGAGGCTCTGTGCCTCTCTTCTTTTTATAGATAAGGAAATTCAGGTATGAAGAGGTCAGGTAACCTGCCCACGATAACATCGGTATGAAATACTTGAACTAGCATTTGAATCTGATGTTTATAATGTAAAAGGCTATTTCTCATTTACTAATATGATCTCAACATAATATGATACATGAACTTGTCTATTGGGAACATACTTCCCAGCTTCTGCAGCTCCACCTGGTGTCAAAGTTCACAAAGTCTTCTTTTCTACCATCAAGGTGAGGTTGGCTCCATTCGCCTCTTTGCCTCTCAGTGTCCTCATCTGTAAAATGGGGACATGCACCCACTTCAGGGGGCTCATGCAAGGATTATCTGAGATGACCCATGGAGAGCGCCTTGCCGGCCACGTGACACACACTCAAACCTCAGCCTTCCATCGCTCCCTACAACTCTGTTTGCGCCCCACCAAACCAGGGCAAGGGTGGGTTGGCCTTTCTCGTTTTCCCTTGTTTAGTGTCTCCTTTCAACATCCAGTTGAAGTGAAATGGGGAAAGAGGTTTTATTCAGCTCCAGCATGATGTTACAGAAACGTGTGAAACTTCTTAATCTCCTTTTACCAAGTCGAAGACTTCCAGATGCTTTATTAGTTCACTAATTAATTAGTAATTACTCTTCTGATCCATAGCTTCATTACATAAGAGAAAGTATCCCTAGTACATACCAGCCTTTTTGTAATGTGATACATGGTTATTTTTGTAAAATATCTCAGCTTATCACTGAAAAGATATGTTAAAAAATAACCAGTTTTAAAATATTTTAATCGTGAACTATATAAGGGATATAAAGTGTGTTCATTACAAAATCTAATAGCTACCATTTTATGTTGACGTATAAAATTTAGTTTACTAAAATTTATGTTTAAAGATTTTTGTTTTATATATGACTTTAAACTTACTGCTTAATCAAGTCAAGCAAATACCATGTGGTCTGTTCGAACTCCAGTTTAGAGAGGACGCCAAAGCTTTGCCATTTCCAACATCCTCAGGTAGTAATGAAACAGCTACATCGACTAGGTTTTCCTGTACTGGTATATTCTTCACACAATGTACACTCATTTAATCATGATGTATTTCTTTCCAAGTCTTACGTTTCAAGTTCATAAAACTCACAGTTTCTTATATGAAATTGGGTACATTTACCAGACTGCTTCAATTAATTTACATAAATTATCATATTTAATTGTACTTACCAAAAGCGATAGTTGCTTGAATTAAACCTCATTTGAGTTCTGACTTTGATCTGCCTTAGTTCACTAATTTTAGCACTAGCATCTTATTAGATATAAGAATGAATCTGTTCTTTTGGATTTAGATTTTGCATGAGGAATATTGAGTAAATCCAGTAGTTTGAATAGCAATTCAGTAATTGAATTGTCCTATGTTCTTTTAAAATAATTCTCAAACCAAAAGCAAAAATGTCAGATGAGGGAAACTTTATACAACTATCTTTGCAAAAATTGAAAACTTATCAGTTATCCTCATAAAAACAACTTGTATAATGCCAGCATCACCATTAATAATAAGTATCAGCGGCCCCAATGAATTTAGCATCAGAGCTCTTGGTTGACTTTTTAAATTCGTTTTCACATCCTTATTAACATCCCATATAATGTCTCTTCATTGTTTTCAGACTCTAGACCTGAAAACGTCTTCTCATTTCTGTGCATGTCATAAAATGCACCTAAGCCTGGAACTTAGTGAAGAGGATAATGAGCTAGAAATCTACAGGCACAGGCCAGCTCTTAGATTTACCACTAATGCCAAGAGAATAATTTAACCCTACCTGACAATATTTTTAAGATATTATTTTAAAATTGCAATCATTTACATTTGTATGACAATATTGTGCATTTCATAGTATTTTAACAATTAACACATCTCATTCAAACAACAAACAAAACCATGAGTACAGCAACGGGAATTTCTGTCCATGTTTTCAAGAAACACTAACAATAACAGGTACTAATGACGGGTCTTTCCTAACCGAGTACACAGGCTTTAATTTATGCCTCATACAACTGGCCTGGTGTTCCATTTCTTAGATTCCTGGGTGGTTAAATCGTTGCCTCAGTTGGAAAAGTGCATTCTGTAGGCTTTCATCCCAAGACTAACCACACTGCTCAATGTTATTTCTCAGAAGAGATGTGTCAAGTTGTTGGAAACCATTAAGTTAAATGGTACTTAAGTACCTGCAAATTATTTAGATAATGAGCTCTCTCTATATATGAAACATCATCAGTTTTTGTCTTCTTAAAGCCACCTCCATAGACAAAGATAAGGGATGAAATATTTTCTGCCGTAATCTCAGAAATTAAAGAGTGAATGCAGCTGGAAATGTCCCCAGCCCCCTCCACTCTGTGCCATAAACGTGTCAAAGGCTATGACGGAGGTGACCCCTTTGGTGTCCATAACTTTGCATCTGTTAAAGATCTACAACTTGTGCTCTTTCGATTAAAAATTTATTTTTTCTGTTGTTGTTGTTATTATAACTATCCAAAAACTCTGTAAGTAACATACAGTGTAGTATTTCTGGGAAATGAACCAGGAAATGCTGGGTTGAATTATCCTGGTCCATCAGTAACCGTGCTGTGCAGTAAAAGGAACACTGCTCGCTAGTTCATTATCCCACGTACTATCCTGTGACCTTCATTCATTACAGCACTTGCGTACCTCACCCCTGCATTTCTTCATCCATGTAATTAATGAGGAGACTGGACTACAAGATATTTAAAACTCTAACAGTTAATCACTCATTCTTTCCAAAAAACAAAATCATATATTGATATCTGAGATTTACTAGCTACACTAGGTTGATCTCCTTAGTTTGAAATCCTAACATACAACACATAGCCTCTGGTTTCAAGTTTTAACAAGATGTACGGTATATTCAATGTCAGCCATCCAACTGAAACTTGCAAACTAATCTAACATTTCTCTGAACATGCGGGAACTCAAACTTATATTCAAATTAGGTAGCATTAAACTATTCCTGTCTGGAATGTGGCGCTATGCTAGTGGAGCAAGGGTATGAAAGAATTTTTGTAACACATAAAAACAATTTATAAAGAAGAGTAAAACCACATTTAAAGAATTCCTAACTGTTATATTTAACCAGATATACATTATTGGTATAGAGCTCTAATTTATATAGTACTGATTTTTTAAAAATTATATATTTCAAAGTATTGAATTATAATTTGTTTATAAAATCAAAGCCCACTTCTCCCATTATTCTTATAGCACATACAGTCAGATGCAGGTAATTTTAAGGAGCAAATATGTCGTTATGGAGATTCAAGAAAAATTATAATATCTCTACACAGTTCTTTCAACCACAAGTTGCAAGAATTGAGAAAAGTAAGAATTAAGTGTCTTCCCTCTTATTTAACATAAATGGTTTTCAAATATAGACATCAAAAGAATAATCTAATCAGAAAAAATCTAAATATCCATTATGAAATGATAATACTGTAACATGAAGTTAAAGTTGTAGAACATCAGATTTTACATTTTCATGCACCTCAACCTAATACTGTATTAATTATGTAGATGAGAACAAATAGACTTCATATGTTGTGTTTTGTTTAGAACAGTAATATTTTTTTAAAAGCTCTACAATAAAATGTCAAGGATATTGTTTCTATTTTGTTCCCACCCTTTTATGTCTGGAGTTTTTTTCTTTTTGTAGCATTGGGTAATGTGAGCCTCAACATGGCCTTTCATTTAAAGTTTTGAAAAACTCCGGATTCTTTCTTTATCAGCAAATAAAGATAAGAGCAGCATGCTAAAAATGCCAATTTTGCTTCTTGTCCTGAAAGGTGATAATATGATTCCAAAGCAAATTTTCTTTTCTAAATCCAAAGACTTGGTAATATCACCTTAATAATCTTTTCACCTTGAATAGCACGATTCTTTGAACATATTAATTACTGAACCATTCACAATATCATTTTGAAATTATGTTATACCACTTGTAACACTTTAGCAAATTCAAAATGTTGTACAAAGAGAAATCAATATTATTAGAGGGCTGTTGACCAAGAAAGATTTTTCAGAAACACTACTGTTCTAAGCTTAAGTGCACACAACAAGCTTGAACATTAATTAGGTACTGAAAACAACAAGCTTTATTTGGGTGGAGAAACATGTCATTAGTCATAGGTCCTATGAGTGGAAAAATTTTAAGATACTTGAATCATAATATTTAAAAATAAATGCAGCTATCTATAATAAGTTCTTCATTCTAATCAGGTTTTCTTGGTACACTTAATTGATGCAGTCTTGTAGTAAATACCTATGTAATGAAAAGAGATGGCTAAAAAAAGAGTCCCATGCTTATTTTAAAACCCAACCATTTTTATGGATGTAATAGGAATAATAAATCTTAAATCATAAACATTGTATTGTAAATAATATAAGGTTTTTGACTTTTCATTTATGCTTCAGAATCCTGACCACATTGTCTCACTTATTTGTAATCCATCAAGCCAGGTGACAAATAGTCTTCTATATTTACCCACTCAGAACATACAAGAAGCATACTGTATTAGCAGCTGAAACTACAAACGCTGCTGTCAATCAAACAGCCTGGCGGGGTACCATATTTCTTGTCACCAAGAGGCTTAAAGCAAAGAATCTGTGCCTAATTCTTTTAAACCTTATAGGTCAAAAGGTTTTAAAATTATTTTTGACACCATTTCTTTGCTTTGTCAACAGGCCTGAGTACTTTTTAGCTTGCAAAGAATATCAAAAAATGACTCATTCTAACGTCGCAAATTTACGGGTTCAAGACATCACTTTTCACAGCAACAATTCTTCGGGCAGATTAGATATTACCGTGCCTCAAAAAAGGTGTTGATCTGAATTTGAAAACCGTGTCCTAAAAGCTTGGCTACATAGAAGCTAGAACTGGGTCAAATGGCCAGTGGACACTCAGAGGTGTTCTGGGCTATAGTCACGGCCACATAGGAGAGTGGTCCCCACTCAGATCAGCTAATTACAACAAATCACAACTTCTAGGGACACCGCGAATTCCCTGTGGCCTACACTGACCCCCAGGAGAGACAGTTGAACAGTTCGTATTAAATTAACTCATCTAAGACCAAAGCATGTGAATGCACACAGCTTGTGATGGAAACCCGGTCGCCCTCCCTGTGTGCGAGGACGGCTGGAGGGCACATCCCCTCCCTGCAGCTTCTGCTCCTCCTTTCCACGTTTAGAGTTTTCAGGCTACTTCAGTGCACCTTCTGGCATTTCCTGAAGCCTGTCCCATCTATTCTCACGTCTCAGATATCTCAATTCTCTGAGCTGGACCGCGTCGGCTGACTCTCCCCACCCACGTACTCGTCTCTGTATTTGATTCCGGACACTCCCTGGAGGTCATTTCTCTGCTTGACGGTGTCCTTCACTGGGAGCAGCTCGCGAAGTCACACTATTACGTTAGCACACCGCTCCTAGGGAGCCTTCTGCGTTTCATCTTCTTGCTCTAATGTGAATAAGCCATCTCGGTGACCACGTACCTTGCACCCGGTACATTCCTTCTCTGCAAACGTGGGAACGTCATTCCCTTCCCAAAAATCTCTCTCTTCGTGAACTTTTGCTTGACGTACTGAGAAGCAATGACAAGCTCCTCCTGGCCTCACCCTGACTTAATGTGAAACTGCTTTCACGGCCTCCCCATTGCCACCTGACAGTGATACATATGCTGTTATGTGGGGTTTTACTTACTCGTTTTGTTTTCTCAGTATGTCCCCATACTGCAGGGTGTATGCCTTTAACGGGCTTGGTGAGCAACTACAGGGTTCTAGAAGTGTCCATGAGGCAGCAACGCCTCACATGCAGTGGCTGCACGATTAGCATTTTTATGATGATGATGGTGAGTGTTTAGAACTGTAAGCTTTCCTCAAACCCCACACTGACTTGAGGTGCATTATTCCTCCTTTTTCCACTTATTAGCAAGTTCAAAGGTGCCATGTCGTCAATAAAGAGAAAGTGATTCAGAAGTGTAATATTCACTCATGTATGCAAACATGCGAAAGAGAGGCCAAATATACATAATTATACGATAATTAAAATAAATATATAACTATGAAGATATATATAATTACACAATAAAAATAAAAAATAATTACATAATTAAAGATCATCCCCAGAGACGAGGAAACATCTTATAGATACCTTCAAATTCTCTCTCTCAGCCCAAACTTTCAACATTTAGAAAAGCAATCACTATTATAGCGATGGTTGCTATGCTATGAATTTTTTTATGCCATCTTCAATAAAAATTGAGCTTGCTGAATCCATTGCATAAAGATTCCCCAGCGCTCATATTTTTTTTTTTTTACACAGAGGTGGCAGTGGTATACACTAAGCCATAGCTTAGGTTTGTAGTTATTGTGAACGTGTTATAATGCTAAAGATTTTCTGATTTTTAAAATTTACCATATTATATCCAAATGGCATTTTGCTAGCTACATGTTTATAAATTTGGGCTGTAATTGCTATTGTAAATGAACAATAAGTAATAAACATATTGACCTGAATGTTTTCCAGTTAGACTAACTCTCCAATGTGTTTGATTTTTTTTTTTCATATGAAAAGAATGTTACAATTACCAATACATACACTCTGATGATGTGGGGTGAGGTTGTAAATCTTAGCTGAGTTTGTCAGTAAGCTATCATTATAATTTTGTTTCTACAATTTTATTTCTAGAGCCTAAAATCTTAAATGAGTTTTGTTTCCTTAACATTTGTTTCTTTACCTTTCCAGATATATTTTTTTTAAAAAGCACTCTCTGCCTGAAAAACTTAAAGTAAGCTCCCTACCTAAATCCATGGTAAAATCCATGACTTGCACATTTGCAAATAATTTCGTAATAGACTCGTCTATCACATTACTTGGAACTGAACAAAATTGGGACTTTAACAGAAAAGGTCTCTAGATACTTTATACATGGAAACATAAGGCCATTGTCTTACAAAAATTAATCTGCTTTTAAGAAATTTATTGAGTAAAAACGTTTCACATGTAATATATAGACTGTTTAGTGATATGCACGTATGTACTAAAAAAGAATAAGTCAAAGTCTTAAGTTTAGAGTCAATCTAAAAATGGCTACGGGGAGGCTTCCCTGGCTTCGGGGGTTTTTCATATCTGTAGGACTCCATGTCCAATGATATTTTGAGAGTTTTAGTGGGAACTTTTACAAGTCATGCCTTATACTAAAAAAAAAAAAAAAAAAATCACACCCTAGAGAGAATAGTATTATGATAAAGTTCTGGGGTATCATTTGCCCTTTTACATGCAAATATAAAATTATATTTTGCCACCAAGCCAAACCAACAGAAACCTCGATGCTGGGTAAAGTTCGAGCTGTGTCTGAGCCCTGGTGAACCAGCTTTCCCCACCGCCTCTCACCTTTCAGCTGCCCTGCTTTAAAAAGAGGCAAACAGTGTATAGAGATAAAGTTGGTTTTAAAGACATTAAATATTAATATTAAATATTCTAGATTTCCTTTTTCAGAAGATATTATATTCCTAACTTTCACTATAACGTAAATGAGATTATTGCCTATTTGAAAAAATGCCCATTATGCTTTGAACATAGAGGGAACTCAATAAATACAGAGTTTGTTAAAGGGCGCTCAGCATGCAAGTGTGAAATAGTAAGTTAATAAATAAAATGCAAGGATAATTTACCATGATAAAATTAGCTAGTAGCATCATTACAAGTCAGTTCTCACGAAAAGTTCTTTGTCATTTTTCCTGACACAGCAACTGCGTGATTCATTTTCTTCTCTCTGCATGTTTACGTGATGAACTCTCATGACAGAGTCTGAAAAGTTTGATATTCCTCTTGTAAAACACACAGAAGAGAAGCTTGTTAAAGTAATGGATTGCCTTAATAATTGTTTTTTCCTCCAACTTTATTTCATTGCCATCCAGTTGTAGGCGGATCCGAACCAAACAAAAAGTTTCTTCTGAGAACTAAAAACGTCAGTGCTGACTGTCCTGAGGTATATAGTTGCAGTTGCTACATGCATTGCTGGACAGACCGCCTTTAGCGGATGAAATGCTATGTGCAGTGAGACTCATTTCCCCTTCCATAGATTACACTGCGTTGATTCTGTTTTGCTTTTGATCAAATGCCAAGGCAATACATCTAGCAACAAGAAAGCAATGCCGCTAATTAAAACAACATATTCAATCCCAACATCTGCAAAAGGAAATAAATATTTAAATAAATATGGATTTGATAAAGACCGTCATGATTAAAATTATACAAAACAAAATGAAAACCTAAGAATTGTGAGCTCTCTCCCCAAAACCTCCCATCTTAACTCGGTTGAACAAGTATTCAGATCACAGAATATTTAAAGATAGATAGAAAAGTAAGTCTGAAATTTAAAAAGTAAATAAAATTAAAAGAAAGGAATTCATACTATAATTTGTTTTAAAATAAGGTTCACTAACATATTTTTTAAAATGCTTTCCTATAAAATGTAAAGTATAAATTTATTTTTTATTTTAATTATGTTTTAATTATCTAATTATCAGATCCCACGTTTGTAAAGTCCTATATTAATTTATTCGACAAATATTTATTGAGCACCGACTAGGTGCAAGGCACCACGCTAGGTGATGGGATTAAGAGGATGAATAATACAAACATTTTCCTTTACCTCGATACAGCTAATATTTCAATGCATACTAATAGTCCAACAAGGGAAACAGAATGCAAATAAATATATTAAAAAGATAATTACCAAATATGATCGAAGAAAGCAAACTGAGTTTGAGATAGATAATGTTTTCGAAAACCTACTGAGATATTAGCACGATAGGGAAAGCCTTCTGCAGAAATGACGTCAAAGCTGAGATCTGAAGAAGGAAACGGCCGTGGCAAGGACCGAGGAGACTGAAGGATGCAGAGGGCGTGAGAAAGAAGAGCCTGGCGTGGTCTGGGAATGAAAAGAACATCGCTGGTGATAAACCTGGGAAGAGCAGCCTGAGGTGGGGCTAGATAAGGAACAGGAGCTGGATTTATAGTCTCTGGAAGGACGTGCCACCAGGATGGCGGCAGTAGAGAGAGAGTCGATGGTTTTAAGGTATGTTTTGGAGGTAGAATGAACAGGAGAGGACTGTACCGTTAAAATGTTAGAGAAACTGGAGGAGACCCAGAGATGTCACACGCATTGGACAAAGTTTCACATGTCACGGCAGTGCTGATACCAAATCTCAGGTGTCCCGCGTCATAAACCTAAATGCTCTTCATTCCACCAATTGTAGGTTGCTCACATCATGTCCCATATTTTCAATATAATTATTGCAATATCATCCCTGAGAATTTAATCAAGATACATTTATGAATATGCATATATTTGTGAATGAATTGAGTATTAAGTTCTAATCTTCATCATAAGCTTTTTTCTAAGAATTCCGTGAGAACTGATTTGTTTTTCCAGTCTTGTGGTCACAGTTAATATTTGATGCTACAATTGTACATCTCATGTTTCTCAACGAGGAGTCTGTGGTGAGACTGCTATGTGCCCCCAAAGATCCCTTCTCCTCTTCATCTAGGACACGTGGCTGCCCCGTTAAAGTGCATTTCCAACCTCTCTTGCATTGAAGAGCAGCCGTAAATTAATCCTCACCAATGGGATTGAAGGGAAGTGATCTGTGCCACTTCTGGAAGGGGCCCGTAAGCTCACCTCCTAGCACTGAGCTTGTCTCCTTGCCACCAGCCTGAACACAGGTGCAATGGTGACCCAGCATAGACCACACAGATGATGACAGTACCCTAAGAGATGTCAGAAAAATGACTTTGAGCGAACCTGAGTCCTTGAACGAACACAAGGAGAACAGCTTCCCTGCCATGCTGGAACTCTTACATGAGAAAGAAATAAAATGCCTTGTTCTTAAGCCCCTAGGTTAAGGATCTCTGCAATGCAGCAGCCTAGCTTTATGTTAAACAATAAATGCTCACAAGTTTGTACATGTCGGTACAGTTATACTGCCCATCTTGGGCATAATCTTGAACCTCAATAGGGGGGAATATACACAGTCTCAATTAAATAGTTCCCTGGCCTACCTAGGTGGTTTTTTCAGGATGTCTTGTTGGGAGTGGACGTAATTCTAATACATCCATTTTCACTCCATTCCCTGTGCACATACACAGACAGGTCCGCTGCGAAACACGGCTTTCCTAGATAAAGGTGGTGGTTCTGCAATGGTAGACAATAATCCCCGTGTGTGCTTCAGTGATTCACGGATCTGCAGGCATAACTGAGGAACATATTAGTAAGGCAAGAGATAAATCATCAAGCTGCGTGGGTAGGATGGGGGCATACTGGGCATAGGTTACTGTGAGGAAGACACAGGCCAGCCTCAGTTCAGTACTAGAATTGTGACTCAGGAGCATGTGGGTGGGATAACTACAGACGACTAGCAGGTAACTACAGAGCCACAAGGTGCCAAAGGCAGCCCGGTCACCAGTGCTATAACTGTGAACGGACTTCAATCTCTTCAAGGCTGTGAAAATCTTCTATTCAAAAGTATGTCAACAAGATAATTTGGAACCATTGATTGTGGGTACCAATTCCTGGTCCAATCAGTTGTGGTCAGGATAATGGGGTCACATGTAAGTAAGCTGCAGGACCAATGGGCGGAGGTGGCTCTCACATGTAAATTTATTTGTTTCCTAAGTTGTGTAATCTAGGTAGTTTTTATTTTTTGTGATTTTTAGTATTTTTCAGATACAGTTTAAACAAAATAGAATTAATGCATACATTCACAGATGTAATTTTAGGAAAAGGAATTGTGTTTAGGATAAAGAGATAAAGCATATCTTCCCTGAACGTCATAAACTTTGGTTATTTCTAAGTTGGAACATACATTTTATGATTAGTCAAACATTCAACCAAGTATTTTTTTTTTCCAAAGAGAAAAATCTAATGAAAACTTAAATTAGCACATATATTTAAACACTGAATTTGCACCAAATAAAGACTTCAGGAAGAGAAAAGTTAATAGTTTGGCAAGTTTTGATTAGATTTTCTAATATTTAAGAAAATTTAATTCAAGTTATCCACCAAAACTAGCATATTTTTTGGTTATGTTATCAATTTGCAGAATTGTATAAGTGTCAAAGAAAGTTATTTGAATATAACAACAAAAAGACATAATTAAGTTCGGTTTCTGTTTACTCTAAAAAATTTTAACTTTGTGGTAGAACATAACTTAAACGAGCAGTTGAAGAAGAAATATTGACAGGGCATTTTAAATTGAATGCAGTTGATTTTTTAATCATATTATGGCTCTTAGCCTACTTGAGGCTTATGTTTAGAATTTGTCGTTTGTAATTCTTACTGCGCGCGCGTGCTTGTGTGTGTGTGTGTGTGTGTGTGTGTGTGTGTGTGTGTGTGTGTTTGCACTTGCTTTATTTGGTATATTACCATCACTCTTCACAGTCAGGTTGAATTGGAGGAAAGCATTTCTATGAATACAGAAAGTTTTCTCAAGGATACAGAAAGCTGACTTGATTTTGGTCTTTCAAAAGCTGTAGAATCTCCAGACCAAGAAATTAACTGTTCGTTAATTGATTGCATTCCAGCCCTACCGGTGATACAAAGTGTATCATCATCTGTGGTCACATAAACCGGCTTCCAGATTAAAAGTAGAACCAGCATCTCTTCTGTGACAATGCAGAGCACATAAAGAGATATTCTCCTTAAAAAGACCTAAACCAGGCCGGGCGCGGTGGCTCACGCCTGTAATCCTAGCACTCTGGGAGGCCGAGGTGGGCGGATCGTTCTGAGCTCAGGAGTTCGAGACCAGCCTGAGCAAGAGCGAGACCCCCGTCTCTACCAAAAATAGAAAGAAATTAATCGGACAGCTAAAAATATATATAGAAAAAATCAGCCGGGCATGGTGGCACATGCCTGTAGTCCCAGCTACTCGGGAGGCTGAGACAGTAGGATTGCTCAAGCCCAGGAGTTTGAGGTTGCTGTGAGCTAGGCTGACGCCACGGCACTCGCCCCAGGCAAGAGAGTGAGACTCTGTCTCAAAAAAAAAAAAAAAAAAGACCTAAACCATTAAGCAGCAAGAAATATGTTTTAATATCAGTTATCAAATTAATTATTCCAATAATTAAATGTAGAAATGTAAAATATTATGTCCAGTAATTATCTCCAGCTTTTTAGGGCAACTCTCTTCTTATTCAGATCAACTCCAAAGAACTTTATAAATTACAAAAAAAAAAATATGTGCCTAGGAGTCCCCAGACATCCTGAGATCCACCTCCGGGGTAGTCACTGCAAACCCTTAAGTGCTGAAATAACCTGGGCTCACACGGAACTCACTAAATGAAGGTTGATTTACTGACATCAACAAACAAATTAATAGTACAGGGTAATAATGGCAGAGAATTTCTTATTTTACTTTTACTATTTAGGATTGATTTCTCATGCATGCTCAAATGTGAAAAGGAATAGATTTATTTTTCCTCTACAGCTCCGCCTTAGGTTGTTGTTCCGTGATTTCCCCAGCTAGAAGGAATCTTGCACCCTCCTCCAAAATTCCGTTTCTGCATTTCCATTTCTTCTCCCTCGTAGTATATTTTGTGTACATTTTAAACATATATCAAATCATGATACTCCTCTACTCAAAACCCTGAAATGGTTCTCCCCATCCTGTACAAAGAAAAGATCAAAGTCCCCAATTCACCACCTGAATTCACCTTAAAAATAATCTCCTCCCTGTCTCCCAGCTCCTTCACGCTGCCTCAGTCACTCGGGCTCCTGGCTATTCCTCAAACAGTCCAGGCCTTTGTTCTAACTCTCAATTATTCTTCAGAGTTTACTAAGGGAGTTAGAAAAAAAACTCTGTGTTTTATAAAGAGGCACCGTCATATTGATAGAGCTTGAACATTTGGTGCCGCCTCTGTTCAAACAGAAGAAGCCGAAGCTATTCGACATTTTCTCTATGTCTGTGGTGGAAGAGTCTAATAATTTTTAACACACCGTGTTGATTCAGTAAGACCATCCTAATGAGTATAGCCGACATTGCGTTAATTAGCAAACCTAGTCATTGGTAATGAATCCATTTTTTTCCTCTTCTAAAAATGTTATTATTAATCATGGTAAACTATTATACATCTAACATAAAATTTGCCACCTTAATCATTTAAATGTGCAGTTCAGCGGCATTAAATCCATCTACATTGTCATGCAACTGCTACCACCGTCTAGCTCCAGAACGCTGGCCCTCTTCCCAGACCAAAACTCAGGACCCTTAAAACAATAACTACTGTTCCCTCCTCCCCTCAGCCGCTGGCAACCATCATTTTACTGACTCTACGGATTTGACTACTCTAGGTACCTCATATGACCATGCATACAGTGTTTGTCCTTTGGGACTGGCTTATTTCACTTAGCGTATCATCCTCACGGTACGTCCATGTTGTAAATGTGTCAGAATTGTGTGCCTTGGTGTCAGAATCTTTTTCCTCTGTAAGGTTGACTAATATTCTGTTGTATGTGTACATACAAAATGTATATGTCACATTTTGTCAGTTCGCTCATTAACAAACACTTGGGTTGCTTTCACCTTTCAGCTGCTATTCAATTCTTTGGGGTAGATACTCAGAAGTGAAATTACTGGATCATATGGCTATGATAATTCTATTTTTAATTTTTTAAGGAATTGTCATACTATTTTCCACAGAGGCTACACCAGTTTACATTCCTACCAACAACAGTGCACGAGAGTTCCAATTTCACCGCAGCATTGCCAACACCTGTTATTTTCTGGGTTTTTTTTTTTTTTTTTTGATAGTAGCCATCCTAATGGGTGTGAGGTAGCAGTAACAAATCAATTTTTATAGCATAAAAAGTTTGCAAATTATAGTCTTTGCCATTACCTAAGTACCCAAGCTAACCATGTCTCACCAGACGTAAGAACAGAAGAACAGAATTTGTTTTACAAAGATTAGATATTTTATCACTTAGCTTAATGTTCCATTACCCCACATGTGAAGCAGCAAAACTATTTAAAATTATTAGAAAACAATATTTAGAGGAAAATGCTAAGGACAAGTAAAAGAAAAGTGGCAAGGATGATGAAAAAATAAACTCAGACATCTTCAGGTTATGAGAGACTGATGAAAAACTTAGCCAAAATTCTAAAACTCCAAACATTTTGTCTTTTTGGTGAGGAAAAGGGAAAAATTTAGTAATTTTATCCCAGGTGTTTTAAGGGTTTGTTTTTTTTTTTTTTTCATTTTTCTGTTGCAACGACTTGAGTAGTGCTACTCAATTGTGACAACTTCAATGTTGCTGGTATTTTGAGGATTATTGTTAATATGTTAGTGGATGGCTATTTCCCTTTAAACATGTATTGTCAAAAGTGCTGCATACTTGAGAGCGATCTTATTACATTCTAGGATCGGCATTTTTTTTCCCCCAGAGTAATAGTCAATAATTGTATAATGCTAGTCAACAGAAAAACAGGATTCACTTAAGAGAATTTGTTTTGCAGTTAGCTTTGCAGGGACACAGTTATTCCACTGAGGATAGGATACCTGCGCTGACATCCACTCAGAGAAGTAATAACTTGCCAAATCCTACTTATCAACGTGTATCCTTTTCTCAATTAATTCAAGATTTCCAGTTTGTTTACTTTCATCTCCAAAACAGCAACAACTTCCTTTAATATTTCAGACAGCCTGGCATTTAAGTAACTGATTGATGAATGTTCAATTGCACTCAGAAGGCGGCATCGGTTCTCATCATCCGTAATTCATTAGCATAGAATGGAAATGCCATGCCAATCAAATTAAAGTTGCATGTGATAAGAGCTCTTTTTTACTGATTGAAATTTTTTTCTCTGCAACTGTTGTAACTGCATTTGATAGAAATAGGTTCTCTGCCCGTATCCGTGTTGTTTTTATTCCCTGTCCCTCCTCTAGGGTGTCACATTC
Source organism: Indri indri (assembly GCA_004363605.1). Taxonomy (NCBI): domain Eukaryota; kingdom Metazoa; phylum Chordata; class Mammalia; order Primates; family Indriidae; genus Indri; species Indri indri. The sequence continues at coordinate 299,930 of RJWJ010000081.1, forward strand.
TGTTTCTGTGCCTGGCAAAGAGCATCATTTCTCCACCAATCCTGCCTTCGGAGGCATGTTTTTGTTTTTCCCCCTCTTTGTCTCTTTGCATTATTCATTGCTGGAATGTGCGGCATATGGCAACAGAAAGAGAACAGCAGCCCTTCACAGAATGTATGTTGCATATATTTAAATGCTTTAGTATTTAAGAAACGGCCATACCAAAAGTAAAGCTATTTGCATACATGCTAACTACCCCATACCCAACAGTGTGACGCCACTACGTAGAAGATAATCACCAAAAATCCACGTCCACGTTTTCAGAAAAGCGTAAAAATACGATTTATATACATTTTTTGTTGTGCTTTTTTAAACAAAGGTTAAGTAACAAAATAAAACATGTCACATTTTGTTTATGCTTTCAGGCCTCACGGCCCAGCATGTCTTTAGTCTGCAAACATTTAAAATTGTTAACTTCAACATTTCACCACAGAAGACATCTGAAGGTTATCCTCTTCCCTCTACTCTAATACATTCTATAACTCATAGCTTGATCAAAGCGCTTCTCTCTTTAACAATGTAAAAAAAAAAAAAAAAAAGAAAATTTTAAATTGAAGTCATTTAGAATTCCTCAGTAGTTAAAATGTTTTTCATAGACACAATCAAACCTTCTTTAAAGTTGCAATTAATTCTTAGTTAGGGGAAAAATACCATATGGAATAAAATTCTCCTTGGAAATCACGTGTTTGCATTCCTGCTGTATGATTATTCTAACCACACCAGAAACTTCTTAATTAATTGCACTCTTCATGGCTCCACTAAGACAGATGTAAATAAGTGCTTTTTATAACCATTAACTTTCACAACAGGCTTCTTCACAAGAGCTGTAGGGTGCAATTGTCCAGAGGGAGCCCGAGGGTGTGGGCCGCGGAAGGCTGGCACCCTCTCATTTACATATGCCGTTTTGCTAAATCCAACAAATGGGCAGAAAGACATTTCCAAATGCAAAGGCTCAAGAGTTGCCCGTGGTTAAAAACAAACTGGACATACTGTGCTGAGTTTTCAATAGTGATTATTTAATCAGTGCTGTGAGTTGGGGGAAACCCACCCGGTGCTAACTTGGTTTTGTTTATTTTTTTTTTTTTTTTTTTGAGTTGGCAAGAAAAGTAAGATACTGAGAGCTTAAACCAATGAAAAAATGTAACAATGAGAGAAATTAGAATGGTAAGAACTAATAAAAACAAAACGGGGATGAGGTCTTGTAAGGAGTCCAAGAGAAGTCGACCTGGCCTCATGCCAATCATCACTGCTTTCAGGGATGGAATTTGCTAAGGAAGCAGCGCGTTGCGTCTTCTAGGAATGCCAGTGCGCAGCGCAGCGGAAAACGAGGGAGCGAGCCCATCTGCGCACACTCTGATAGCAGAGTATGAATTTCAAGCAGTCTTGTTAACATGCTTTTTGAGGTTGCTTGGAGGAAAAAAAAAACAGCAAAAATGATACAACTACATCAATGTATTGTGCACGACATTCTCTAATAGACACACGTGTGCCTCTTTCCACCGGGATTTTCATCACGAGTGAACTTTAAATTAGCAGGTACCCTCTGATCTGAGTGAATCTGAGTGAATCTTTGAGGGAGAGCTCCTTCCAGTAACCCAGGGAGATTCTCCCAAAACAAAAACGATGTCTGCATTTCAGCGTATCAAATAACCAGATGCAAATCGATCTCGAAGTGCGTGCATTTTTGATAAATCCAGGTAAATTTCATTCCAGAGCTAAGACTCTCTCATGGGAAAAGGAAGATGATCATGGTGCAAACCAACATGCACCAGTGAGAGCTACCCAGGGACGGGTAGCCCGTGAGCTGGTAGGCCCTGTGCTACTGGAAATATTCGTCCATAACTCCCCCCATAGGCTTTAAGCAGTGTGTGCGTTTAGGAAGAGAGCACCTCCTCACGGTCTCGCAGGAGCCGTCTGAGGCCTTTGCAGCTTTGCAATCAAGCACTACTATCAATAACAATAGCTACCAATTATAAAATGCCAAGCACGATGTACTTTACATAATCATCCCTCATTCCCAAAACAATTCTGTAAGCTGGGTATTATCTCCATTTTTTACAAATGAAACCTGGGTTCAGAAAGATTAAGTAACATGTCAAAAGTCACAAAGTTAACGAGTACGGAGCCAGAACCCAAACTCAGAGCTGCCGGACCCCAAAGCCTAACTCTTTTATTACCCCTTCCTTCGAAGAGACACCTTCATTCCGCTCCCTACCTAACAAGAGCACACTCGGGATGGATCCAGGGAATCACATCCTCTGAACGTCCCTTCCCCCATTTCCACTTTGCAAAAGTCTCTCGTTTTTCCTTAAGTGAAGCCGAAGGACAGCCTTTCTCTTTACAACCGACCATAAACTGAGATGAATCTGGCTTCACAGAATTTATAACTCTGATTTAAGAGATGGGACCAAAGTCCAAATACAGATGTGGAAATGATTATTCCTACACCTATATGGATAAGGTGATCTCTGACTGATCACACGAAGTGAAGTTTCCATCTGTCTCTGTGACTTAAGCCATCCTATGTTTTGTGTAAGTCTTCCTAGTTTACGACAATTCTGGTTTTAAGGCGTATTGCTGCGCGTGCGAGCACACACACACACACACACACACACTTCCTAAGTCTATCCATCTACTGGTCCTTTTTTCTTCCAAATATACAACACTAGAGGATTTAGAACTCTAGTGGTGCCCGATAACTATTTATTATCATTGATTAGCCAATGGCTTCAAGAAAGCCTAAGGAAAAGGAAAAAAGAAGTTTGGTTTAAGAAAACGTATGATTAGGCTGACACTCCCTTTTTGATTAGAGAATTTGCCATTCGGACTCACTGAGAAACCACATTCTCACAGGTAAGTGTCCTTTATCCGAACTGATCTCTATGTAAAAGAGAAAGGCAGTTAGAAGAAATTAGTATAAATTAGAATTAAACTGGAATTCCCTGCATTGTATTAAATTCAAACTGTTGGACTCAATCTTTAAACTGTCTTCCTTGCAGGTTTTCTCCTTCCTTCATTGTTCAGGCAGTCATTTCTGCCGGGCCTTTTAGTCAGCCATCTCCAACTTACTCGGGAAAGTGAGGGCTGTTCAGGGCTGTTCTGGTGTCCTGGGATTTGCATGTGGAAGATTCCCTTTCACTATTTGATAGCCTCAGAGCCGCAACGGCTGTTACACACCACTCATCACCAACAGTGTCAAAGTTGTATCAGCATCTTCAAAAAGTCAGTACGCTTTCAGTTAAAAATAGCCATATTCTAAGCTTAACCTGTGTTCCCTGCACAACTTTTTTAAGTTGCAGTGAAAATATCCTTTGAACCCGTGTTCAACACGTCCAATAATTCCCATCACGTGTAAAACACCTTTGTTTTATTTTCAGAAGTCAACAGCTCCCTACCGGTAGCCAAAGCCTGAAAAGTCTTAAGATTTGACTTGGCTAGTATCCCAGAGTATTATTCTAACCCCCAGTAGCTATTTCACCAGGAAGATATACATCAAGCCACCTTTACCTTAATACAGTGGCTATTTCATTTGCTTAAAATCATAGTGTCCCTACCTATGTAATAAAGTGCAACGGAAGGAAAATGCAACACTTAGAACAAGGATAGCTGTAAAGATAGTGCTCTGGTACAGATGTTGTGTGGTGATGAAGCCTCTTCTGGATCTAATGAGGGGGCAGGTAGGGAGCATAGAGAGACTTCTGATTTGTTCTTTAGGCAATAAAAATTACATACAGGGCCTCTGAGAATTGACTTGATTTTCAAAGACCTAAAGAACAGAGGAAAAAGTGATGACGGCCTTTTGTTTATAGCAGCAAATTTCCAGTACTAAATGCCGTATGGGGGAGTAGAACGGAGTATGGTTTTAATTCCTCCCTGGATCAAGCCCTGCACAAAGTGACGTAACTGACAACACATACTCTTCCTCTCAGATAGTCCCCAAGTCTGGAGTAGAGAAGGCGTTGACTCTGGATTTCTAAACATTCCGGTGTGGACGGATTGTATCAAATATCTCAAGTAAACTAAAAATTGATCATGATCTGCCTGTAAGAAATCATCTAGAATATCTTTTTTCTAATTTTTCTTTCCCATTTTCTTGATTTCACATACTTAATTTCAAAGAAATGTGTGCCATGACTCGGCAATTTTGTACGTTGAACCTAGAAGTACTCTCCCTTATTTGTGTGTGCCACGAATGCAAGATAAATTTCAACCCCTTGGGAAATTTTAGATGGATTTACAAGATTCAGAGTAGTATTTGGAAACTTTTTAGTAAATTCTATTTATAATTATCCGATTGAACTAGCAGGCCTCAGCAAACAAATCATGCTATCGTCATCACTGATGACTTCAAGACTGAGCGTTTTGAGTGCATTTGGATCGAGTTGTTGATGAGAACGAGGGCAGGGGCTCAGTTCACTGGATTTTCACTTCTTGAGACATGGAATCATGTTCCGAATAGATCAAGTGCAAATGGCTCCATCTCAGCCTCCAATGATCAACACCATAAGGTAACTGTGTATTTCACACAATCGGCAGGCTCCAGTATCACAGCCGAAGGCACCAGAATAGAAGGAGGGCCGCCAGCCACAACCGACGTGCAACCATATGAACAGGTTCAGGACCGAAGACGGCAGCAAGAGACAGAAGATCTAGTCACATTTTGGGGCCAGACTCACCGGGCCATTTACCAGCCCTCTCAGCCTTGTCTCTCTCGGGAGAAATAGTCCCTGGTATTTTCTGCTATTCCTGCAGGGCCTTACCAGGATTTGCAAATTGCAGGAGGACACAGATATGACACAGACAGCAGTTCCTGTCCTGACATCTGTAATTCAGGGGGACTAAGAGGAAGTCAGATCTCTCCCAAAACCACCAAACAAAGAAGGAGGGAGGAAACCACTCGCCTAACAACACTGCCACAGTGAAATGCAATGAGGCAGCGTAACCTGCTCGAGTTCTTCCTCTAAGCGGGCCCACGTTCAGAATGAAATATAATTATCATTTAAAAACAACAGTATATGAAGGTGAAAAAAGACACCCTGACACCTGGCCAACTTTTCATCCACCTGACATAGTTCCTACAATGAAGCCTGTTACAGATAAATGAAATAAAATGAGAAAACTTGTTCAGTGTCTGGTACATAAGAAGCTCTTAGTAGATTTGGGCTCATAGGCCTTATCAGTAAGAAAATCAGACTGAGCACTGTAATAGGAACACGGATTTTAGGCAAAAGGAGGACACACGCATTTTCCAACACAGGTCAAATTAAATGATAGCACAAATGGACCAAATTGGGAACCTCCTAGAGGTATATGGAGTCCTGAAAATACCTTTCCAGCGTAACAGGGACTTGTCGGGACTTTATAAGAAAGGATTAAGAACATTTGTTTATTTTTTAAAAGACTGCCCTATGGGGACCTAGAGTGAGATATGGGGGCTTACAGGCTTGGGCTGATCCTTCCCAAATTTGGGGGTTGTTTAATGTAAGTCATCTTGGGTTTTAAGCTGGCTATTCCGGACCATTCCCTTAACTAAAACAAGGCGGCCCCCTACCTTCGCTGAGAGATCTCAGAATCCCTGAAGTCTGGCAGCCTCCACTAAGCCAGCTGCTGTTTGCAGGATTCTGATGATCTGGGACTTCCCAGGTGTCAGAAGCAAACAATAGATCACAGCTGGCATTAATTGGCAGCACCCTGGTTGGCAGTCTCCGCAGAGAGAGGCCAAACACTGAACAGGCCACAGAGAGAGGACTCCCCTCACTCAGCTAATATTAATTGAAATGTCTTCGTGGAATGCTGTTTTGCACATTGCAATGAAAACAGTTTGTTTTTAGGATTTAAACATCCCTCCTCTGTGTTTGCAATCTGAACACTACAGCATGTGTTAAAACATAAGATCCAGGGAGGCAAACTGACTATAAACAGAGTCGTTTAAGAGCTGGCGGGTGGGGAAGCCGTGTCTTTTTTGCAATTTTCAAGCTCAGTGAAGTGCACAGGGGTGATAACACAGCACAAGCAAGGGAAAAGAAAGAGATATTTAAACCTCAGAGGATTTTTTTTTTTACTGTGTATGTTGTTGGTAAGAAGCCTGGAGAAGGAAAAATGATTTAAATCCGTGACTTTCCCCCTGATACTGCCTTCCTAAAATCCTAGGCCATCATGCTAAATATTATCCTGGTTATCTAAGGCAAAAGTCTCAATCCGTCTAGTTAAAAGATACCAAGGAATGCAGTTGGAGGCAGTAATATAGATTAGTATGCTAATGTTGTTCTAAGGGTAGCATTGTTAAATAAGCCTGAGATATCCCTGGAATCAAACTGCGCACACCACGCCAACCCGTGTGCATCATTTAGGATTATACACGGGCCATTAAGAATACAGAACAATTGCTTCACATTTCTCTGCGCTGGTGTCATCTGCCTTTCGAATCTGGGAACGACACCCATATCTCGTCTTCAGCTACTGACATTTGTCATAAATTTCAACTGACCTTTTGCCAGAAGAGCTTCGGGATGGTTTTCTTTTCATCTTTTCACAGTCTTCATCTTGTCATGATTCATTCCGGAAGTATTTGGGGCCCAGCACGGTGCTAGATGTTACAGGAGAGGAACAAGAAACAGGAAAATGCATTTCTACTTGGACAATCGAAATGTGTTTTTATGACACCAGACAATCTTGAAGACAGCGATGGCTAGTAGTGTTAGCTGTGTACACGTCAGGGTCAAAGAGGTTAAAAATAAGGCGAAGATATTTATGCATTTAGTTTAGTCATCAAAGGCTTCATGTAGAATGTAAATTTGGAACTGCGTTTTGAAGAAGATGTAGAATTTGGATGAGGAAAAGTATTTCAGATAAAAAAAAAAAAAAAAGAACCGATAAATAAGAAGACTGTAAGAAGAGAAACAAAGAAAAGTGTGCGGACCAGTATAAAGCGTGCTCCCAGCTCACTTTATACTGGGCTGTGTGCTCACAGCCCACAAAGCTGTGGTTATACTGGTAATCCTCCAAGTATTAGAATATTCTAGATATTCACGTATAGGAATGTTGACATAAAACAGCTAAATAATTCACCAAAAATTATGAATACAGCCAGTGTTGATAAGTCATAATAACAGAACTGAACAAAGACAACAATACCCAGCCCTGGAGTAGTATTCACTTGGTCCTGCTTGAAGTGTTTGCTTAAAATGATCTCAATCCATCCTTTTTCCCTGAGATTCTAGAGTAGGAATACTTCCCCAGTTCTTTTTTTGGTACCTTTAAATCATCATTTTCTCGGTGGGTGCAAACGCCTCTTTAGCTCACCCTGGCCATCCACTTCCTCTCTCCTATCCTTCTCCTCTTTTCTCCTTCCCACTCATATTCAAAGGCTCAGAACTTTTTTTTTCTATTTCAAAGAAACCTTACCTCTAATTCGCCACATACACACAAGGCTGCTGATACCTTGAACTCAGTTTGCACAACTATACCACCCAGCAGTGTGCTGTGAGGAACAAATTTCATATAAATAAAAACATTTTGCTCAAATTCAATGGATAGAGTGTCATGGAAAGAATGAAAACCATTACCTTAAAAATATAAGCACTACCATGCACATAACTTAATGTAGCCACGCAGTTTATATCTTAGGTTGGAAAAGTCACATTTAAATGAACTTCCAGGACAGAAGTGAAAGTCTGTTCACTCCTTATCACACGAGAAACTATGGTATTTAAGACAACCCATTGTCTAGCCAATCATTCCCTGTGGAAATCCTCCCCACCTACTGAGTATCAGTTGCAAGGGTGAGGGAATTTAAGACGAGTTTTTAAATCAGGGGTGTTAATGCAAATTATACTAATAAATTTAAATGCAATCTCTAGGGAATCAGTTTACCATTATAAATAGTCGATTTATCACAGTTACAGTATCTAGTGGTAGAAATAAACTTGCACATCACTCTCCATTAATGTGCTTGAACCTATGAATCCAGCTGTTTACAAATGGGATTCAAAGGGAAAGGATTCGTTTATTACATTTGGAAAACGCTTTGTAATCTCTTGAAGAAAGGACAGACATAGCAATGATTCTAAATTTTCATGGATGATGTGCTCTCCTAGATTTAAATAGTGGGAAGCCTGAATTTTTTTTCACTCTGTCCGCACCCCTAACAAGCCACCTATGTGAACTTGGACAAATTCTTAAGCGCGCAGACTTCATTATTTCTAACCCAATAAACAAAAGGGTGTGAGAACCAGAGTAGAAATTGAAGCTTCAAGTCAATCTGAGAGATTTTGCTCAGGAATGGATCAGATTAAGGCAAGCTCTCACCAAACAAAGATAATGCAGAAAGAAAATCATACATTTATAGAACATTAAAGCCAGAAACAACATCAGAGCGTATTGATTTCCACCTGCTCATTGTGCAAATGACAGATTTGAAATCTGGAAAAAACTAAATAAGATGCCCAAGGCCATGAAGCTAAGTTGTACAGCCATGAAGAGAACCCAGAAACTGAAGCAATACACACACACACACTCACACACACATGCACACACTAAAATGTTTAGAAAGAATGGTTTCTTTATACATAGATAATTTTAGTGCAGAAACTGCCAGAACAATATGTTGGATGAAAGCCTTTTTCTCTATTGATTTCCCTTGTATAGATGTGTTATCCCAAAAGTGGTTCCAGTCTCAAGGTAAGACAAATACGGCTTGTTTCAATGGTGTGTGAGTCTCCAGCCCCCATGGTGGTTATGGAGAAGCAAAAGAAAAAAAAAGAAGTCAAACGAGAAAATAGAAAATCATCACTATTGATAAGGTCACCCAGCTCAGAGGCAAAAACCATATCAGTAGGACTTTATTATGTTATAGATGAAATATGTTTCCTAACTTACTAATTGTCTCATAACAAAACAGATATAAAATAAGAGACATTTGTACTTGTTGCAGTTATTCAGTATGTTGCTGCTATAATCTTTTCGTAGTAAAGAAAAGATTCCGGGTCTGGAATTACTAGCACTTTCCTATCAGTTTTACCATGTTTGCAAGTCTCTGCTGTCCTAAAATAAACTCTCTCTCCTTTCTCTTTGCCTCTCTCTCTCCTTGTCTTTCCCTAACCAATCCCTCGAAGAAAGAAACTACGTTCGCGGTCTCCACTTTTCCTGTTCATACTTCCACCTACCACGGCGTCAACCTCACCCCCCCTCCAGGTTGCGTTTACACTGTGTTTTCAGTAAAGAATGATTTTGCTACCAGGAGACACTGGGCAATGTCTGAAGACGTTTTTGATCGTCACAGCTGCAGAGGGTGTTGGCTACTGGCACCTAGTGGGTAAAGGACGGGAATGCCACTAAATACCCTACTGCGCCCAGGACAGCCCTCCAAAATGGAGAATTAGCTGGCTCAACATGTCAATAGCAAGAGGATAAGACATAATTTACACCTACCTATTTGTAATGTGGATATATATAATTATCTACAGCCTACATCTCTCAACTAAATTCCAAACCTGTTTTTACTACATCTTCCCATGCATGTCCAGTAATTATTAATATTATTTGCCTCCAAACCTTCTCTTTTTATAGTCCCTCTCTCCTAAGTAAAGTCTTCCTTCACTCCGAACTCAAGTTAGAAGACTTGGAATCATTTTCCATCCCTCTGTATCACCCCACACAACCTGTGTGCCACACGTTCTATTTTATTTATAATCCAGTAACCTCCTTCCTGGTGTGGCCGACTCCAGTCTCTCCTCCTTCCATTCCCTTCTTTCTACTACAGCAGCTGTCATTCTGCAACCAAAGTTTATCCTGTCCCTCTTTTACTTAAAAATTGTCTGTGGCTCTCACTGGCCGGAGGAGGATTCTTAACCCAGACTGGGGGGTAGGAAGTGGGATGGAACTAGCAGGGATGTCCATATACCACCTAAAATTATACATAAAATTAAACATGCAGTGCATTTTTCTGGAAAACTTACCAGCTTTTATCGGATTCTCTATGGTAGTGAGTCAAACCTCAGCGTACACCAAAATCTACTGGCGAGCTTGTTAAAACGCACACTGCTGGGCCTCATCAGAGTTCTGAATTCACTAGCTCTGGATTGTGGGGCTGAGAATTTGCATTTCTAACAAGATCCCAGCCGATGCCAATGCTGCTGATCTTGGGACATTTTGAGAAACACTGTTTTATATTGAAAGCACCTGGAGATTTGATGAAACTACTGAGTCCTGAATCTCATTCCCTAAGGTTCTATGGGGTGTGGCCTGGGATTCTAGGTTATTCTTTTAATCTCTGTAAGTGATTCTAATATGCGATAAATTTTGTGAACCGCTGCTCTAAAGGATCCATGACCTAAACACGCAAAGAGCGTAGAGGACAGAACAAAAGTCGCTTAGGATAGAGCCTCTTCATCCGGCCTCCACCTGCCTCCCAGGTCCCCACGCCACCCACCTGCCTTCTCTGCATCTATCGCCCCATGTTTGACCCTCTCAATGTCCACACCAATTAGAATCCCTTACGCACACTGTGGACCCGCCTGCCCTCTGCCAGGAATGTTCTTCCCCAAACTTTCTGGAAAATGTTATTCCATCTTCAAAGCTAGCTTAAATGTTACCTGTTCTGATTTTCACAACCCAACTACCACCAAGGCAGAATTATCACTCTCTATTTTATATTCTCATAGCACTTGACTAATACTTCTGTTTTTTCACATAATATAAAAATTAGTTGTTCACATTGTTGTGGCTCATTACATTGCGAGATCCCGGAAGGCTGGTAATATCTGCTGCCTCAAGCAGCACCCGACCGACAGGCAGTCACTGTGATGTACTAGTTCATTGATTCGTTACTGCACGTAAGAAAAGGAAAGTGTCCTTTACTAAACTTCTTCCATTTGTTCTCCTAAACTTTCCGCATTTTAAGATTTTTTGGTATTTTAAATAGCAAACACATTTTCAGACAGTGAAAGTTCTTTGAGTGAGCGGTCTTGTGAATGCTTATGGAAGTCAGAAAGGGAGAGGCGCGTGCGAGACAGACCCCACCAGCTTTATTCACTTAGCTATCATAACCGAAGATTTCATTTAACATATTCAAACACTTAAAGTTCTCACTGGTAAACCTGCAAATAACTACTTAAGAGAGTGTGTGTGTGTGTGGTGCAAGAAACGACTATAAAAATGTCAGGCCAGGAAAGCATTGATCTGGTTCTCTGGGTCTAATTGTTGCCCTGTGTAACTCCATGGGAATTCTCACATGAATACATAGGATGTGAATCCAGCCCGGATGTGTTCCCAAAGTCAGCTCAGCTTGCTTTCCGATGAACTTTTTTTATGGTATCTCTTCCTTGCCCTTCTAGAATAGCCACAGACAAATAGGTTGCATTCTACACTTTAAGTCCTCAAAAAATATATACTGTACAGTATGAATCAAGTCTCTATAATTCTGTGGTGTAAAAGAGAATGAATTAGAAAAAACACGTAATTTAAAATTTCTACAAAACCCTAGCAATTAGCAAAGTTGCTCATTGATATGATTTCTTGTGTCAGAATTTAAGTATGCAAATCAGCTAAGAAGCATCTTAAAATATACATAAAATATACTTAAAATATACATAAAATTAAACATGCAGTGCATTTTCCTGGAAAACTTACCAGCTTTTATCAGATTCTCTGTGGTAGGACTCAAACCTCAGCGTACACCAAAATCCCCTGGAAAGCTTGTTAAAATGCACATTGCTGGGCCTCATCAGAGTTTTGAATTGGCTAGCTCTGGATTTGGGGCTGAGAATTTGCATTTCTAACAAGATCCCAGATGATGCCAATGCTGCTGATCTTGGGACCACATTCTGAGAACCACTGTTTTACATTGAAAGCACCTGGAGATTTTATGAAACTACCGAGTCCTGAATCTCATTCCCTCAGGTTCTATAAAGAGTAACAAAGCCCTGAATGACTTTGATGAAATATGATACTTTCTATAGTCACTTTCTTTGTCACAATCACAGCTAAAAGCAGCAAAATTTCTTAGGACTTTCAATAGCTGGGCTACTGTTACTTTTTATTATAAAATTGTTATGAAGAAAGAATTTGCCATTTTCCTGACTCTGTAAATATTTATTATTTGAACAATATGCATTCTTGAAAACTGTTAAATAAAAATATTACAGAAGATTAAAAAATATGTAATCCAGCCACCATTTCATTTTCATCATTAGCTTTTCCATTTTTACAAACAGAATATACACAGTTATTATCCAGAAATTCCATGGGTGGCCCAACACTATGCATTCTGCCTTTTCATTTCCCAATTTCTTTTTTTTTTTTTTTTTGAGACAGAGTCTCACTGTGTTGCCCGGGCTAGAGTGCCGTGGCGTCATCCTAGCTCACAGCAACCTCAAACTCCTGGGCTCAAGCGATCCTCCTGCCTCAGCCTCCTGAGCAGCTGGGACTACAGGCATGCGCCACCATGCCTGGCTAATTTTTTCTGTATATTTTTAGTTGTCCGATTAATTTCTTTCTATTTTTTTTAGTAGAGACGGGGTCTCGCTCTTGCTCAGGCTGGTCTCGAACTCCTGAGCTCAAACAATCCAGCCGCCTCAGCCTTCCCGAGTGCCAGGATTACAGGCGTGAGCCGCCATGCCTGGCCCATTTCCCAAATTTCTTAATAAGAACTAAGTAATTCTTATTTGACAAAGTGAAAAAAAAAAATTTTTAAGCATAAATTTTTCCTTCCTAAGTTTAAATATCTAGAAAGCTGTTTTTTAATTTCCCTTTTCTATTTCTTCACCTCATTAAGTGATTTTATTTTTTCCTGTTTTCTCTACTTGTTAGAGATAAATAGGACACAAAGAATCAAACTCAAAGTTTTTATGGAAACTTTTCTGTGTGGGGAGGGGTGTGTGTTCCCTGCCATCTGGGAAAACAATGCATTCTTAATAATTGTCAATTTGGGTTGGTAGTTTCATTATGTTATAAGAATAGCACAATCCAATCATAGATAACTGGTAGCATAATTTTGATACTGATGCGTCCAACACCAAACATCATGCAATGTCCTTTTCTTTGTTATTGACAACTTAAACAAATTTCCAGTGGGAATGAGACTTCTTTTTCTGACAGTTTTCCTGAATCACAAAAGTCCATTAAATCTAAGACCTGTATTTAAAGCATCACCAACCACACTTTAAAATAAGCACCAAAATTTACTGTGCTCTTTTTTTCTCCAGGTCCCTGCCTCCTCCTCATCACCCCAAGGCAACATGTGGAATAAATCTAATTATTTAATTTAACAAATTAAATTACCTCACTGGAAACTTGCAATGACAGTGTCCTCAGGCGCCCTGTCTACCAAGACACCACATTACATATAGGTGGAAAGTTTTCCAATGAGATTCTTCTATGATACTAACGCTAAATAAATTTTGTTGGACAGTGTCCAAAAAGGACTCAGCTTACCCTACTTCTGGCAAAAATAAGTTAATTTTGTAGCAGGGATTCCACGTACCAGCACAACTCACAATGAGTGAGTGGGTGGACAGTATGATATGTTCTTCCCAGTTAAAAATAAATTTTAGCCAGGAGGAGTGTTTTCATGATATTGCTTATCTCTGACAGCTCTATAGATAAAAGATTCCTTCTCTGGGGTGACATTTGAATACTAAACAAACCCACTCAGGAAAAATTTAGTATTATAATTATAATTAGTGATCAACATTTAAATTCAAGAATTATGTAGACCTCCTCCCAAAATCATAGGTGGAACATCATGCTAATTTTTCTTGACTTTGAAAAACCTAAGGCTATCCCTAGACTGAGATATTTTCAAGCAGTCAAAAATTATCAATTTCATAGTGCATAGTACTTTTAAGTGAGAAATCTTGATGCACTATAAAATATTTTTAAAATTTTATGTATTTAAATTATGGCCCTAGTTGGTTCTTGAAAATTATTTTTATAATTGGTAAAAAGTGTTCATATGAAATTCATTACTGCCAGGATCTAAAATCTTCAAAATACATTTGGAGGAAAAATAAATCTTAATAATTAAGACAGCCCTTCAATTGCTTTCTCTCAATACAAAATTTAGACTAAGACCACGATATTTCAAATGTTGAAACAGTCTAAGTTTTACAAAATTATACATATTTTCTGTTTGTTTTATTATTCCAAAAGAGACTAGCTCTAATAAATTTAGTTTAATAAATTTTATACACAATTTCTTGGCAAAGGAGAAATATTTGATCCAAATGAGATATCTAGGGGTGTTTCCATTAGGTGTAATAGAGATTTTCTATAGACCAGGCGTTAGGGATGAAAAATTTATAATTATTTAGGGAGCAGGGCTGAGATGGACTCAGCTAATAATGAAGCATACTTAGCAGGCGTATATGACATTCACCAATTGGCTCATGTCGATAAAGTTCAGCAAACTTCCTATGTTGATATTTCCTATATTGATGACTATGCAACCCCTAAAATTGCTTTGTTGAACCTGGAAAGGCAATAAATTTTTCTTTGTTTAATCTTTCATTTCTAACTCGTGAAAGCTGGCTTTCTCTATAGCATTGTATGCAATAGTAACACACAGGACTAGTATTCTAACATATTAACTAATGTGATTCTTTCTTAACCTGTGCTCCTGGCCTATTCAAAGACTTTGAGAGATCTGTCGCCTTAGGGCAGGGTTGATACCTTGGAGAAGAGAACAAAAGAGTCAAATTCTTGGCTTTGGAGTGTCAAAGGCTGAGACCTAGGCATAGGACAAAAAGACGTGGAACAATAAGTACTCTCAGTCAGAACTAGTTTTTCCTACCCACCCACCCCAGATAGAGATGAAGTTTGCTGCTGGGAGGGAGAGAGGAGGAGCATCCAAGAGGAAACAATGGTGTTTGAGCTGCTCTGGGTGTCTGAATAGGACAGTTGATAATGCTGGAACCTCCAGATAGCTTTAGTCCGTCTGAGAAGGGAGGGTAGCTATTGTGGGTGGAGGTTGGGGAGCTGGAAGCCTTGCAGAATGTCCCCAGACCCCAGCCTGGCACAAGGGACACTGGAATAAAGACGGTTGCATGGAGGTTCGGGGCAAAAAGGATCTGAGATGACTGCGGAAAGCTCCCCCATGGTCCCACCCAGAAAAGTTCAGGAGAAAAGAGAAATGTGTCTGCTCGAAAGGAGGGGTTTGGAAGTAGCTGAGAGACTGACAGCTGAGAGTATCTGAGAGAATGAAAAGAAATCTAAGTAGATCCACAACCAGAAACCTGATGAAATACAGGGGTTTGAGTGGCTGCCAACAAGAAGAGATGACAACCACCATGACTTGACACCATGTAAGCCCACTAAGAAGTGGGTCCAGGTAGACATCCTGAGTGCTATGAACTCCCTAGCAAAGCACATCTGGCACCAAGGGCTTCAGATCAGATATTATGACTCAGCAGCATTAAGCCTCTATTAAAGATGAGGAAAGAACGTTCACACCAAGGTTTGGATTTAGTGATTTCTGATTCCAAAATCTGAGCCAATACACTTTATTAGAGTAATAATAAGTCATTAACATAGTATTCAATAAATCATGTGGTGACAACTGCCTCATCGTTTTGAGAAGAAAATGACTCCATATACCAAAATAAATTCCAGATGGATCAGAAATTTTGAATTACAAAATGAAACCATAAAAGTCTTAAAAGAAAACATGGGGGAATATTTCTTTAACTTTGTAATGGGAAAGGCCTTCCTAAACATGACATGAAACCAAGAAACTGTTAAGGAAAATGCAAAAAAGTACACAAGAAGTTAAAATATTGGTGACAAAAAGAAAGAAAAATTTTTTCATTGCATTTCAATAGTCAAAAGCTAATCTTCCAATTTATACAATGCTTTTATAAATTAGCAAGAAAAAGACAAACTAATAGAAAACGAGCAATTAACATACATAGGCAATTTACAGAAACGGAAATAAAATGACCGATAATCTGCAAAAGATTCACAATCTGACTCATAAAAAAGAATCCAGAATCTACAAAGAACTCAAACAAATCAGCAAGAATAAAACAAATAACCCCGTCAAAAAGGGGGCAAAAAACATGAATAGATTTTTTTCAAAAGAGGACAGACAAATGGCCAACAACATATGAAAAAATGCTCAACATCATTAATCATCAGGGAAATGCAAATTAACACCACATGAGATACCACCTTACCCCTGTCAGAATAGCCATTATTACTAAGCCAAAAAAATAATAATTGTTGGTGAAGATACGGTGAAAAGGAAACACTGTTGGTGGGAATGTAATTTGGTATAACCTGTATAGAAAACAGTATAGAAATTGCTCAAAGAACTAAAAGTAGACCTACCATTCCATCCAGCAATCCCACTATTGGGTATCTACTCAAAGGAAAAGGAGTCATTATTTCAAAAAGACACCTACACCCAAATGTTTATTTCATCACAATTCACAGTTGCAAAGATATGGAATCAACCTAAGTGCCCAACAACTAATGAGTGGATAAAGAAAATGCGGAGTACTACTCAGCCATAAAATGGAATGAAATAATGTCTTTTGCAGCAACTTGGACGGAAATGGAGACCATTGTCCTGAGTGAAGTGTCTCAGGAAGGGGAAAACAAATACCACATCTTCTCACTCACAAGTGGGAGCTGAACAGTGGGTATATATGATCATAAAGTAGTGTAATGTACATTGGAAACTAAGAAGAGGGGAGAGAGGGAGTGGGTAAGGAATAAAAATTACCTATTAGGTACAATATACACTATTCTGGTGACGGATACACTAAAAGCCCTGAATTTAACATTGCACAATTCATCCATGCAGCAAAAAACACTTATATCCCCTAAATCTATTGAAATAAAAATAAACAATTTTTTTAAATTGCAAATCACATGTAAGTTTTCACCTCTGAGATTGGTAAAATTTTAAAATTTTTACAATATCCGATGTTGACACAACTGTGGAGAAACAGGTTATAATGAATTTGACACTTTTGGTGGGATTTTCAATTTATGTAAATTTTATTAGTAGAGTTTAGTAATGATCAAAATCGACAATGAATAAACATCCTTTCACTCCAGAATTTCATTGTTAGGAATTGACTCTACTGAAAAGATAATATTCTGGCCAGGAATGGTGGCTCATGCCTGTAATCCTAGCACTCTGGGAGGCTGAGGCGGGCGGATTATTTGAGCTCAGGAGTTCGAGACCAGCCTGAGCAAGGGCGAGACCCCATCTCTACTAAAAACATAGAAAGAAATTAGCTGGACAACTAAAAATATACAGAAAAAAAATTAGCCGGGCATGGTGGCACATGCCTGTAGTCCCAGCTACTCGGGAGGCTGAGACAGGAGGATTGCCTGAGCCTAGGAGTTTGGGGTTGCTGGGAGCTAGACTGATGCCATGGCACTCTAGCCAGGGCAACAGAGTGAGACTCTGTCTCAAAAAAAAAAAAAGATAATATTCCCACTGCTCAGAATGTTCTTTATAGAATTATTTATAGTAAGAATAATCAAAAAAAGAATCGAAAGTCTTATTAATAACAGTATACTAAAATATATTATGATCCTGTCATAAAACAGGACATTATGCAACCATTAAAAAAGTAAAGTATATTTCTAGGGACTCAAACAAAATAGTCTGTAAGCTATTTGATTAAGTAAAAAAGCAAGATATATATCAGTGTTTATAATACAATTGCACTTGTGAAAACCGAGTACATATATACACACATACACACAAATATGTAATATTTGTAATATCTGTGTTGATTTTTCTACCAGAAATACCAGAAATATATAACTGGGTGGATCCCTTTGAAGAGATTGCTGGGGACAGGAAAAAGAGGTGAGTTTTATTTCTCATATTATAATTTTCTGTATTCTTTGTGCATGTATTACTTTCATTCTCATTCAAAATAAAAAAAAATGTTTTCTTTTGAAAAATCAAAGACATTGGAGTTTTTTTGGTTTAAAATTAAAAACCACATTTCAGGAAGTAAAATGCACCTCTAGAGACCCAGACAGCTGCAGCTGCCAACAAGGAAAAATTTTTGTCAGGCTTAACATATTTCTAAATTACTGGTTTTGTTATTACAAATACCTGATTTCATTTTTACATCTCGAATGACTTCCCTAAACCCTAATTCAAAACAACTCAAAACCTAACTAAAAGCCAGTGGTCTGGAGGTGTTCACCACTTCGTGGTTAGACCCCAATTAAGTGGATTGGTGAAAAAGTGTCTGTGTGTGTTTCTAAGCCCCATTTCCTGGCGTGTGGGCAGAGGGACATGGAGACTAACAAGAGTGATGGAAGCCGTGTCACCTGCATTAGGGCAAATACATCATGCTCATCCTCCCTCCCTCCACAGTCCTGAGGCCACCTGCCACCAGCCCTCCAGTCTCCGCTCAAACAGGCATTCCCCAAAAGCCTACCCAAGGGGATTCTCACCCACACCCTCCTTATTCTCCACTTTGCCTGCCTGTTGGTTTCCTTCTCAGCCCTCGTGAATTGCAGTTATTTTTATTTCTTTGCGAAGCTGGTTTTGGTCTGCCTTCCTCCTTGGAATGTGTGCTCCATGAGAGGAGGACCAAAGTCAACTTGTCTGCCATGGTATTCCTAATGCTCACCTAGTGTAATTATGGCACGTAAGTAATATGCAATAAATGCTTGTCACATAAATTAAAAATATGATTGTGTGTGCATATATAGAGACTATAATATTAACAATAGCTAGCTTTATCGTATGCATACACTGCATGCAATATTCTAAATATCTATATATTACGTTCATGCCATATTCAAGATAACTGTATGAGATAAATCCCATTATCGTTCCTATTTTACAGATGAGAAAACTGGACATTAAAAAGATTAAATAACTTAACCAAAGTCACACTCAGCTAATGAGGGAAAAAGGAAACGTGTGTGTATGTATTTATACCAGGTATATAAGCATCAGCTACCTATATATATATAATATGTATATTTAGATATAAATTACATAGTAGAGATTTGCTATTTTAATTCCAGCTTCAAAGCTGAATCAGAAAGAAATGGAAACTCTACCCCCAATAAATCATCAAAAGAATCACCAAGTTAAAACACTCGGTTCTATCTCTCCTTTGACATGGAAGGAGGAGGCACCTTTCTCATGAATAGTGAGGGAAGATGTCCTCCTCCCTCCGTTCGTTGAAAAAGTGCATTAATTCTTTCCAAAAACACTGCAAGTAGCTCCACAGGGCCCACTCCCTGCACACTTTTCTGTGACTACAGAGGACTCCAGCGAAGCCAAAAGCAGCAGTGATTCATCCTATCGTACGCGGAGTATAATTGTCACTTCACTATTTATATCTGGCACGTGGCTACGCAGCATCACCAGCATCAGCAGAAGCAACAAAAATAATTCTAAAGTGTGATGCCCAGTGTTTTAAAAGATAGCGTGAAAACTGATTCCCTTTACTTTATGGGTTTTTCAGTAAAAAAAAAAAAAAGGTAGTATGGATATAACACAAAAGCATAGAACATTTTCCATGAAGGCTCAGTAAGAATGAATTGAAACAAAAGGATTAAAGCAAAGGAAAGATTAATTTACCTTGACAAAAATATCCTACAATTCATTGCTCAATTCTCATTCCTAAAGTAAGTATTTCTTTTGTCTTCGACACCCATGGGCAAGGCTCTCTGTAAACTGATACGCAGCCTAAAACGGACATGCTAATTTTAACAGGGCATGTGCGCTCCTTTCTGTTACCAGTGGCTTCATTCACACCGGCCATGAAAATCATGCTAGCAACCCCCACTGTTAAAAACAATACTTACTCACAAGACTCTCTCAAATCGGTTATTTATTAAAGTGTATTTATGAATTTGAAAAAAAACCAAAGAAACAAACTTTAAACAGGGAAAGTGAACTAAGAACTTTTTCATATTAATGAGTAGACTACCATTACCAATCAATCAAAATCACTTTAAACCAGTGATTCTCAACTGCCCCTGAGTAACATTTGGCAATACCTGGAGACATTTATTATCATCACAAATCAGGTACAAGGTGAGAATGCCACTGGCATCGAGGAGGTAGAGACCCAGGAATGTTGCTAAACACCCTACAATGCACAGGACAGCTCTACGACACAAAATTATCTGCTCCAAAATGTCAATAACCCCTCTGTAGAGAAACCCTGTGATGTGTCTATGGTGTGAGACAGGGACAACTCTGAAATCCAAATTGAGTTTAAACCCTAGCTTCAAGGATTATTTGGTAATCCTAAACAAGGCCATTTGTTTAGAAAGTATTTTTGAAGCTCTAACGATATTCTAGGTACTGGAATATAGCAGCGAACAAGACTAATAAAATCCCTGCCCTCACTCAGATTACGTTCTACCAGGAGATACTGACAATAAGCGCATAACAAGTAGAAACGTGTCTTGTGTTTTAGGGAAAAGATGCTGACAGATTCTATGGAGGCAGCTTAGTAAGGACTGCTCTGAGGACCAAGAGCTACGGAGCACTGATGAGTGAAGGAAATGAAACAGGAGGCAGGGAAAGCGAGGAGATGGCTGTGACCAGTTTTGACAAGAGCCTCAGCAGGTCCTGTAGAGAGCTCTAGAGCCGAAGGAGCTCTCCAGAGTTGTTCTCCATTGAGGCAAAGTGGCCAGTCCTTTAGACCCCCACCTCAAAGATCATTAGACGTGGGCTGCTTCCAGAAAAGTGGAATGGACGTGAGTAAGGCTAATCCTCAGAGGGGTACTCAGGCAAGAGCTGTCGCCCACACTGCGAGCAGCTGGGCGAGCGCGTTTTGAAGGGGAGACGTTTGTGCAGCTCATGACGGCATCCACTGTGCACACACAGAGTGGCCGTCAATGAAATAACACCAGGAGAGAAGATGGAGAATGATGGAGCGTGGAGTGACGTTTGAGATAAATAATCCAGCAAGGTCATTCTGAGAACGTGCCATCTGAGCAGAGGTTTGGAGGAAGTGAGGGGCTCAGCCAAGGAGAGATCTGAGGGAAGAGCATACCAGGCAGGAGGAATTGCATGCAAAGTCCTTTAGGCAGGAGTATTTCGGGGACACCGAGAAAATCGCTGTGCCTGGGACGGAGTAAGGAAGGAGGACGCACACAGGAGATGGGATTGGAGACAGCCAGGCACACTTCGTGTCGGGCTTTTTGAGCATGGGAAGGATTTAGGATGTCTTCCCAAGCATGACGGAAATCCAGTAGATGGTTTTGAAGAAGGTAGTGATAGGACCCGACGTATAAATGGGTCATAAGAAAGTAAAAGTGGAAGCAGACACACAGGAGTAGTTGAACTGAAAGACGACCGTGGCTTAAACCGAAAAGCTGCAACTCTGTAGTAGTGCAACGTCTTTAAAGAGTTTTTAAAGGTAGAGATGTCAGGGTTTGTTTGCCGGGCATACGTGGACTGCAAGAGAACGAAGGAATTAATGGTGACTCCTAGATTTCTGAGCAACCGAGTGAATGGGGCTGCTACTTAAAGACACAAAGACTTCTAGGTGAAAGGCAGGTTTACAGGAGGAAATCAGTTCTGTTTTGCCATGTCCAGCCTGGAATGAATCAGGTATCTGCATTAGGGATGATTAACTTAGACTGTAAGTGACAGAGACTCAAAATAAGAGTAGCTTAAATAAGACAAAATTTTTAATCTCTTCTGCATAAAAGTCTACAGGTAGAAAATCATTCCAATGAAAATCATTCCATTCACATTTCTTCTCTGTCAGCTCTGGAGTGTGGGCGTCATCTAATACCGCAAGGCTGAACCGCATGTAGTCCGAGCAGCAGGATGGAGACAGGCAGAATGGGCAAAGGGCCTCCAAAGCACCACGTGGCACTCCCTCGTATCCTCTCAGCCAACGTGTTGTGGTATAACTGCCGCAATCATCAGGGGTGGCGTGGGGCTAGAGGTATAGGCTTTGTTCAGAACTGCTATGTGCCTCCTAAAAATTCTAATCCTATGGAATAAGTGTGGCTATTGGAGGACAACTAGCAATCTCTGCCATAAAATTCAATGGAAACCTCAAACAGGCAGTTGAATATACAGATTTATAACTCAGGGCAGAAGTCAGGACTGGAGATATAAATTTGGAAATCATCAATTTATACATGGTATTTATTTTTTTATTTCAGCATCTTATGGGGGTACAAATGTTTAGGTTGCATGTATTGCCTTTGCCCCACCTGAGTCAAAACTTCAAGCGTGTCCATCCCCCAGACAGTGCGCACCTCACCCATTAGGTGTGAATATACCCATTCCCTCCTACCCTCTCCCACCTGCATGACACCCGATGAATGTTACTACTATATGTGCACTTAAGTGTTGATCAGTTAACACCAGTTAGATGGTGAATTCATGTGGTGCTTGTTTTTCCATTCTTGTGATACTTCACTTAGTAGAATGGGTTCCAGCTCTAGCCAGGATAATACAAGAGGTGCTAGATCACCATTGTTTTTTACACTGAGTGGAACTCCACGGTACACATATACCACATTTTACTAATCCACTCATGTATTGATGGGTTGTTTCCACATCTTTGCAATTGTGAATTGTGCTGCTATAAACATTCTCGTGCAGATGTCTTTTTTATAGAATGTCTTTTTTTCCTTTGGGTAGATGCCCAGTAATGGGATTGCTGGATCAAATGGTAGTTCTACTTTTAGAACCACCATACATTTCATCTCATTTGATAGTTGGGAAAGCCTTTCACATTAGGTAAAATAAATATTGTTATGTTCACTTTCAGATGATGAAACTGAGACAGAGATAAAGGATATTGCCCAAGAACAAGTAGCTTTGGGTGATAACTGATGAGAACCCGGGTATTCTGACAACCAATCAGTATCATTGTCACTGACGGATGAAAGTTGTCATTGCTAGGCCAGAGGTTAATTCTTCATGTTAATTAGTTTAGTGACTTAACAGACACAATTTAATAAATGCAAATAATTAAAAATTAACCAAAAATTGAGTCTAATAGCTCCTGAGAGCTTTAGAAGAAACTCATAACTAGAGAACATTTCCCATACCAATTATGAACAGACACGACTACAGAAAGAGCCATCAGGAGGAGAAAATGTGCCCATCCATTTTATCTTTACAGGATCGTCAAGTTTGATTTTACCGAACCTTGCTCAGTACGTTTTATTTAACATCAAAATTGACTACAGTGAAAACTCCTTTTCACATTTTTTGAAAGAAAGGCACTCTTGGAACACAGAGGGAAAGCAATAGACATGATCTCTCGTGACTTTAGCGAGACTTCTGAGTTAGCCGTGCCTGATAGAGTCATCAGCAAACTGGAAACACAGTCTGGGGCACACAGGTGATGGAGAGCTGCACAGCTACTGCGCGGTTATCATCGGCTCCGTGTCAACCGGGTGGGAAATGAATAGAAAATCCCAAATGTAAATTTGTTTAACATTTGCCATCAGCGACCTAGAGAAATGGAGAGCTTATTTAAGTTTGCAGCTGGATAAGATAAATGTCCTTGCTGGCACTAAAAATCTCCAAAAATGAAGAGAAGGAGTACAAGAGAATCAGAACTCCACACATCTTTGATTCACTGGGAAAAAAATGGTCAGGGAAATAATCAAGACCAATAGAACTTAGACCTGTGTGGCACTTTTGAGAAATGTGATTATAAGAATACAGGGTGAAAGTTACTACCAATTGCTTGACCTTTTGGTGTCTGCCTCTGTAAGCGAAGTTCACAGTGGGTTATACACGCATGCACACACACGTACACGCACACACAGTATTCCAAAGAGAAGCAGAATTCAGCTGGAAAAAATTATGGTGGGAATCTACCATTTTGTATAGAAACTTTATTTTCCTTTATAAGACTCAGAAACTTCTAGTGAAAGAATGTCTTCGCTTAAGTAGTATTCTTGCTTTGTGTGTGTGTTCTCCAATGCAATGCAGGCTATGTGCTTTATGAACTTGTATAGCGCCCAGGGTAAAACAAAAGTATGGAGGGAGAGGAGGATGTTGTTATTTTTTCTTTTAAAAAAGACAGTTTTGAAACATTGCGTGATTAATACAAGACCATGCAGGGACTAAGGTACATGCCAATGTGCATGTGAATAACACATGACAATGTGTTAAAAATAACAGTTTGAAGTTGTTTAATGCTATGTGTATGCTTCTCAACTAGACGATTCTGCCTTCTCTGTGCAACCTCATTCCAAGACAGATCTTTGAAAATAATGCAACATGTTTGAACATGACAAGCCTCAAGCCAAGAAATAAAATAAATTACAGAGAAAAGTCATCACATAATGCTGAAAAATTTTCTCTCCAAATTTGCAAATGCTGAACTAAAGACTATGTCGTTGTCTACTGGCATAACGTCTCTTTTCTAAGAATTCCCATGAATGTTCTAGATGAAACATTCCTATAAACTGTATGTAGTACAGAGACCATGACAATCATGTACAGTTCAGGTAGAAAGGGCAAACGATAACATCTCTTATTTTTAAAAAATCAATTTTTGCTTATGGGTGGGATTTTGCTATTTGAAGAGCGAGGGCAAAAGGACAATAATTTTTATATCTCTCTCCTTGTCATGTACCAGGAGAAATGTCAGTTTCCTGTAAAACAGCATTCTTTTTACTCCCTCATCCAGCACAACGACAGACAGCTGTAAAATGTGTCAGAGTTTTAAGAAAACAATAGAAAATTGGTTAAGTCATTTTATGAAATAACCTAGAAGGGAGAAGTTTATATCAGCCTACTTAAAAATTTACCCCTTATTTTGGAAGTACCATATGTAATCCGTGATGAAACACTGCTTTGTTTTTAGCCTTTCAAGTCAAATATGTTTATTTTAAAACAAACCTTATGTGATGCACATAGTATGTACACACATACATATAAACATGTGTGTGAAAAACAGAGGTATCCCTTTGCTAGAATTCTGTTTTCTTTCATATAATTAGCCGATCTATAACTCTAAATCTTTGGTTGGGAGTCCAAAATTTAAACTTGAAGAGGTTTGGCTTTAAGTAGAAATTTAACTTCTACTGAGTTTTTCTGTAGTTCCATAGAAGAAATTAAGTGGTTCAGGACAATTGCAATTCACAAAAATTGTATTAATTCTCAATGATTATTTCATGACAGATATTAAAGGAAGGCAGCAATGAAAATGCATAAACATTGGGATTATCCTGAAACTTCTTGGGTTTTTTTTATTGAAGGATTTGCAGAAGATATGTATGTTCTGAAATATTTTAAGAAGGCATGAAATGCCATATTGCATCACATTAATTTTCTAAACATCTCAACAAAATATAGAAACATGGAAATTGTCACACATGCTAAAAATACGGTCCATCCATTTTCTTGCCAAAAGCAATCATCCCTGAAATCAGCTTTGAATATTAAATATATTCGATCTCTTCCTTTATTTACTTTATAATTCTGTCACCCTTGATTTTTCTAAGTGCTTTTTAAATCCAATTCTAGCTCTATAAACAGCAACAACTTGCGGCAAAAGCTCTGGCACATTAAGTCAGCTAAAATTGTGCTTCTTTTTATTTATCTCACTCAGGTTTGAAAATGAGCCTCCTTTACCAGTTGTATAATATTAGTTTGCTAGAACTGCTGTAAGAAAGTATCACAAACTAGATGGCTTAAACCGGTGGTCTCCAAACTTTCTGGCACCGGGGACCAATTTCAAGGAAGACAATTTTTGCACGGAACGGGGGTGGGGAGGGGGATGGTTTTGGGATGAGTCAAGCACATTACATTTACTGCGCAGTCAGACCTCTCTGCTAATGATAATCTGTATTTGCAGCCACTCCCCAGCGCTAGCATCACCGCCTCAGCTCCATCTCAGATCACCAGGCATCAGATTCTCACAGGGAGCACAACCTAGATCCCTCCCATGTGCAGTTTACAGTAGGGTCCGTGCTCCTATGAGAATCTAGTGCTCCAGCTGATCTGGCAGGAGGCGGAGCTCAGGTGGTCCTGCCAGTGATGGAGAACAGCTGTAACTACAGATGAAGCTTCGCTCGCTCACCCACTGCTCATTTCCTGCTGTGCTGCTGTGTTCCTAATAGGCCATGGACCAGTACCAGTCCTTGGCCCAGGGGTTGGGGACTGCAGGCTTAAACAACAGAAATTTATTCCTAGTTCTGAAGGCTAGAAGTCCAAAATCAAGGTGTTGGCATGGTTGGTTGTTTCTGAGGGCTGTTCCAGGGCTCTTTTCTTGGCGTGTAGATGGCCACCTTCTTCTGTGTCTCTTCACGTGGCCTTCTCCCTGCATGCGTGTCTGTGTCCAAATTCCCCTTTTTATAAGAACAGCAGTTACATTGGATTAGGGCCTACCCAAACAATCTTATTTTAACTGGGTTACTTCTGCAAAGACCCTATCTTCAAAGAAAGTCACACTGAAGTGTGTGTGAATGGTTAGGACTTCAACACACGAATTTGAAGAGGAAGGGTCACACAATTCAACCCATAGCACCACTGTAAGGCTTTTCTTCATGTAGAAAATTCTTTATGGAAAAAAAAAATCATCTAAGTAAATTGAAAACAATCAGATTATGTCGCTGTGGGTGTAACCAATTTAGGTAAGATGAAAACAATGGTTCTGCTTGAGGAATCTTGTTAAAATGAAGATTCTGATTCGGTAGGTCTAGGGTGGGGACTGAGATACCACATTTCTAAAAGCTCTTAAGGTATGTCAGGACTGATGGTCCTCACAACACTTTGAGTAGCAACTGTGGAAGAAATTTTTCCATTACAGACAGATGGAGATTAGGTGATTACTAACATGCTTTTAATTATCCAATGATTCAGTCAATTTATAAAATGGGCTATTACTTTTTTTTACTTTATTATGAAATAAAACACAGAAAAGATACCCCAAAAAAAGGAGGGCTCTAGGTATAAGTAAGCCACCATCCAAACAGATTTTGTCTTAGAGGCCAAAAAAAAAAGGCTGTATCAATTAGAACTCTCTCAGTTGTTCCAAGTGACAGAATACCCGACCCAAATTTGCCTTCACCAAAAGGAAACATACTGGCTCCCATAACTGAGAAGTCCAGGGGTAAGACTTATTTGAGGTATGTGTAGATTTGGGACTTAAGCAATGTCATAGGACAAAGTTTTTCTACGTTACTCAGCTGTGCCTTTCTCTTGCTGGTTTTATCCCCTGAGATTTAAGTCCGGCAGGAAAAAAATTTTTCTTATAACCACCTGCAAAGTTCTCTATGTGTCTTACTCTCTTAGTTTAGGTCACGTGCTCATGCTAATCATGGTGGCCAGGAGAAGTTCTGAGTCCAGCCTGAACCCACAAACTACACATCCAGAATCAGTGGGGGAGTCGATTCTCACTGGGTAGCTGAAAGTGGCAGAGAAATGGATCTGTCGATAACGTCAACCTCTTGTTACCAGGGGTGGGGTAAATGTATATGGAATGCCAGAAATAACAAATATCAAAATGTAACCAAAATACAGAGGTCCCAGTGACAAATCCAGAAGTCAGTGGATCAACTTGGGAATAGAGTTTCTTAACGTAAACAAGACTTTCATCAATTCAACAAATATTAACAAAAGGTTTTAAGAACCCATCAGAGTTCTCGTATAATGCTGAATTTATTTATAAAGTGAATATCAGCTAAGCCTCCAACTTCTCATGTAAAACCCCCTGTCAACTACACTTCCGTAGAAGATACTCACAACTGAAAACAACGGATTTAATTTATTGAGTCTGAGTTACCAATGCAGCGAAGTACAGGCAACAGCCAAAAGAGAACAAACTTAAGTGAAACTTAAGAAAGACATTTTTTCTCAAGTGGCCTTTTTTCTGTCTCTTGAATAGTTAAGTCTATCCCACTACTGTATCTACTCAGGAGAAACCAATACTCTATTTTCTAATAGACTAAGAAAAAGGAAACTTTAAAAAAAATTTATTTGAATGCCTAACTAACTGAATCCGTCCATCTCCTCTCAGTTCATTGAGACAATGTCACAGATTAGTGGAAACAATGTATCTGGGTCCACGCTCTATGAGACCATGCAAATGGGCTATGATACGTTATCAGTTGTTGGCCTTCCATTTTAACTCTTCTTGTTCATATATTTATTTAGGACCTAGGATCAGGAGCATAACCAAGAGAATACACGTGTGAAGTGTCTTTTTGGTTAAAAATGAACATTTTTTTCTAGAAGATTTTGTGACATTGCTCCTTACCATTGTACAGTTTTTCACTTTAAGATCAATCTAGTCCTCTAGACTGCCTCAGCCTTTGGATTTGTCTGTCTTGCACTTTTTTGCCGAGAGGACAGCGAGCCATGAGCCTAAGAAGCATGACCAACTTTACCATTTTTAGAAGTTTGGTCTGCATCACATATGAATACGTATCATTGAAAACTAAGTTTCTTTTCTTCTCTCTGTTCCGTATCTGGGAAGCCTACCTTTGCACACCTGTCTCCTTCCCGTTCCTCTATTTATCTATCAAAGGAGTTTGAGGAAAAGAAGAAAGAATCAGACCACACAAAAGAACATTTTGGACCTGACTTAATATGAAACGAGTTCCAATTATCCAGTTCCCTATGGTGCACACCAAAGAACCAGCTGAAAGTGGTTAGGAAGTGTCAGCAATTTTAAATGTGTTACTAATTATTTATGTACCTCATCAACAACTCAGCACTTTTATTTTTAGTAACCATGACTCACCCTCTTCATCCATCCATCACCTCGATTAACTTTTTTTCCTATGGTTATTTGCATGGCTTCATCAAAAAATTGACCCCCCAAAAAAGGCGCTAGGTCTTGGGTGTCATTCAGAGACTCACCTTCCAGCCACTTCTCCTCGTTGCCATAGACTGCCGATGTTTACTCTGTTCTTTGATTTCAGCAGAGGGCTGAAGAGTGAGTACAGAGTCACTGAAAATCTAAGTCTCGTTCTGACAAGGCTCTCTCACAACGTATGCTACAACATTAAACAAACAGCAGTGACAGATATGTATCGCCAGATGTATGTACATGTTTTAATTGAACTAAATACCAGCCGGGCACGGTGGCTCACGCCTGTAATCCTAGTCCTCTGGGAGGCCGAGGTGGGTGGATTGTTTGAGCTCAGGAGTTCGAAACCAGTCTGAGCAAGAGCGAGACCCCGTCTCTACTAAAAATAGAAAGAAATTGGCCGAACAACTAAAAATAGAAAAAATTAGCCGGGCATGGTGGCGCATGCCTGTAGTCCCAGCTACTCAGGAGGCTGAGGCAGGAGGATCGCTTGAGCCCAGGAGTTTGAGGTTGCTGTGAGCTAGGATAACGCCACAGCACTCTAGCCCTGGCAACACAGTGAGTCTCCAACATCCTTTATATCATGTATGTGTCCTTGCTTAGCCACAGTTTAGCTCCCACTTATAAGTAAGATCAGGTGGCAGTTATTTTTCTGTTCTCGAGTTATTTCACTTAGGATAATGGCCTCTAGTTCCATTCAAGTTGCTGCAAAAGACATTATTTCATTATTTCTTATCACTGAATAGCAAGTACTCCATGGTATATACATACCACATTTTCTTTATCCACACATCAGTTGATGGGCACTTAGGTTGATTCCATATCTTTCTAAGCACTTTCCATGTATTGACTCACTGAATCCTCAACACAATTTTCACCCTCTTAACCACACAATCTTTTAAATGGATGATCCAAGGAAAACAAGCCTTAGAGAAGTTCAATACCTTGTCCAAGTTCACCCACCAAGTGAAGGCAGACACAGGACTCAAACTCAAGTCTGGTTGTCTTCAAAATTTATCCTTTTAAGTATTACATGCAACAAAAAAAACACCAAAAGCATCATTTAACTCATAACTAACTGGGTCGTGAAGATCAGAGTCCAAGTCTTCTTCAAGGCCCTCACAAGTCTTGGAGCCTCGGGGTAAAATTTGGTAGCCTAGAAAAGGTGCCAGTTTGGCAATCAGAATAAACAGGAGCCAGAAATACCAGCCAGAAAGGCAAAAGACAACCATTAAATGAGCCTTATTTTTGGTTATGCAATAACCATATCACCAGATCAGGGCTGGCTTCACGAGCATGCAACCAATGCGGTCACGCAGGACACGGTGTTCCAGAAAGCCCTGCAAGTGGAATTTAATACTCTGCAGCCACCATATTGAAATGGCGATCTAAGGAAAACAAGGCTTAGGGGAGTTAAATAAGGTCATCCATCAAGTAAGATCATTTGAATTTGTCTTTTGTAAATGAAGTCTGATGGGAAAGTAAGGCATGCGCAGGTGCTTGGAGCCTCACTTGTAAATAGCCTCTTCCTGCCCTCTCTCCACCTTCCCACCAGTTTAAGATGTGCTCTTGGTCACTGGGTCCCTGCCTAGCCTCCTCCTCTCTACTCTAGCCCTATGATGACTAACACCCTCTGCTTGGGCAAGGGAAGGCTCACATTCGTCATTACCCTGCAGCCCCAGGATGGCCTGAATGCAGGCACAGGGAGGGTGACCGTTGGGTACACACCTCATGACATCTTAGGGCAGGTCAAGGCGATGACTCTCCCTACCCTGGGCTGGCAGCAACCCAGAACGTTCAGTAGGCAACTCAGCAGGGCCTCTTATCACCCCCAACCCAGGTACCCAGTGTATCTCAGGGGAGAGGCTGCAATCCATGGTGGGGGGGTGGTCATCTGTCTGCCACGGATTGAGACACAGAACTATAAAATGAAAAGATTGACTTCCCTGTCAGGACCCCCACGTTTTTGTTACACTGGGGCCGACAAGTAACGTAACCATCCCTGCACCAGACCAACATGGAGCGTTAACTACGTGATTGAATACCGAATTTCCACCACCATTATCACCTAGCTTAGCATTAAAATAGGTGTGAAAGTAGGAAAATAATTTTGTTCCTCTTATCTTCAGGATCGGAAAAAAGACAGAAAAGAAAAAAAATAATTTTGTAATTTTGCTTGTAAATAAAAGAGAACATGTAGAATTCTTTCATTTTATAACATCAGTTTTTCCACGGTAATGTTTGTTCTTGCTAATTTATGTGTGCGGCAATTTATTTTTATTCATATTCAAAGTTCTTCAGAGAGATCACTAGATGGGAAGTCAGGAAAAAAAACTGTTCCACTCTTGAAAGTGCCACTAACATGCTCTGTGAGACTGAAGAGGTATATTGGTCCTCTGACATCCAGAGGCCTTCACTATAAATGATGTGGATGGATTATGATCTCCGCGTTACCTCCAACTCCAAGGTCTATGATTTTGATTTCTGCATGTTCACTTCAGAAAGTTACCTACTCACATGATTTCAATGACTACCCATAGGTGTATGACTCAAAAATTATACTAATAATTGCAGGTATTGGTACTTAGCAAGGTAAGTGCTTTATATGCGTTATTTCCTTTGATCTTCACATTCTTTGTATGAAAAAGTTTGACTGCTGCTCAACTTATTTCTGGACAAGTGACTATTTGTATTTTTTTATGTTTTCCTTGAATCGATTTTGTCAAATTAGATTTGTCTTTTTTATTTCAAAACATTGAGAGAGTACAAATGTTTTTGTTACACAGATAGTTTTTATAATGCTTAAGTCGGGGCTTTTAGTGTGTCCATCACCTGAATGGTGTTCATGGTACACGATAGGTTTTCACCCCCCCCTTTCTCCCCCCTTGATTGCCTATGACCTTTACATCTCTTTGTACCCATGTGTGCCCATCGATTAGCTCCCAATTATTAGAGAGTACATGTGGTGCTTGTTTTTCATTCCTGAGATACTCACTTAGGATAATTGTCTCTAATTTTATTCAAGTCATTATTTCAAAAGACATTATTTTATTCTTTTACATGGCTGAGTAGTACTCCATGGTGGGTGGGTGGGTGTGTGTGTGTGTATATATCACATATTCTTAATCCACTCATAAATTGAGCGGCACTTAGGTTGATTCCGCATCTTTGCAATTGTGAACTGTGCTGCAATAAACATTCAAATGCAGGTGTCTTTTGATAAAATGACTTCTTTTCCTTTGGGTAGATACCCAGTAGTGGGACTGCTGAGTTGAATGGTAAGTCTACATTTATTTCTTTGAGGAATCTCCATACCGTTTTCCATCGAGGTTGAACTAATTTGCAGTCCCACCAACAGTGTATAAATGTTTCTTTCTCTCTGCATCCACACCAGCATCTATTGTTTTTTTGATTTTTTAATAATGGCTGTTCCGACAGGGGTAAGGTGATAAAAATTCTAGAAGTAAATGTAGGAAAAACTCTTCTACGCAAAGAATTCATGAGTAAGACCCCAAAGGCAAATACAGCAACAACAGAAATAAATGATTGGGCTTGATTAAATTAGAAAGCTTCTGAACAGCAAAGGAAATAATCAACAGAGTAAATAGACAGCATACAGAATGGGAGAAAATATTCACAAATTATACATCTGATAAAGGCCTAATATCCAGAATCTACAAAGAACTCAAACAAATCAGCAAGAAAAAAGCAAACAACCCCATTAAAAAGTGGACGAAAGATATATTTCCTAATTTTTTAACATAAAATTGTTTGCGATAACCTCTTATGTGTTTATAACTGCAGCAGCTGTAGTGATGTCCCCTTTTGGTTTTTCTTTCTTCATTAATTAGAAGTCATTAATCTAGATACAATCAAATTCAGAAGCATTTGCCTTACAGTGTGTTCTTTCAAAGTTTTATTTAAGAAATCATCCGCCGTCCCTAGGACCAAAGGTGTTCTCCTGCTTCCTCTTTCATTGACTGTATAGTTTTACCTTTCACATCTAGAGTCTACTTTCGAATGCTGTTAGTTAGCAATTCTGTTTATTTTTCTACATATGGTAAACAGGTCTCCCAACGACAATTTTGAAATAATTAATCCTTTCCCCCTTGACTTGCAGTGTCATTTTATTATAAATTAAGTATATTTGCACATACACACGAGTCTGTTTTTGCACATTTCATTCTGTTCGTCAATTTCTCTGTTCTTAGGCCAATTTCTCAATATCTGATAGAGCAAGCAAGACTCACCCCCTACACCCACACATACTCTTCATTATTCTTAAACTGAAATTGATTTGTGAACAATTATTTTTCCTGGTACATGAAAATTCAACCGGCATTTTGATTGAAATTATATTGAATTTATAGATTAATTCAAGAAGTAGGTGTTATTTTCACAATGTTAAGTCATCCCAGCCAGAAGCATGAAACATCTCTCTAATCATGAAGATCATCGTTTGTGCCCTTTATTATGGTCTTAAATTTTTCCACACAAAATAATTGTGTGTTCTTGGTTAAATTGATTTTAGATACCTTACAGTTCTTATTGCTCCTTTGAATTATATTTTCTAGTTGATGAAGAGAATTATATTTTCTCCCTAACAGCAACTCATTCAGTGTTTTTAAGAAGCAGACCCTAACAGGTGTATCAGTTCCGGTACATCTGCTTGGAATACAGGAGAAAGTTGCCTTGGCAGAGTAGCTCAGCCTGGAAAATGTGACCGATTAACAGATCAACAGGCTGCATTTGGATAAACAAACTTACGGCTGTCCTGTGTACCTCTCGCCCCCTACACCTTTGTGTAGAACCCTAAATGTTCAGTTAAAGAAAAAAAAACTGAAATTTTTTTTCAGTATCAATAGTAGGACAACACTAAATCTTTTACTTAGCAAGGCCAACATATAGCACAGGAAACTGAGTGTCTTAGTCCATTCAGGCTGCTATAACACAATAGCATAAACGGGGTAGCTTATCGTGAGGAGGGAGCTCTGTGCCTAGTGTGTGCTCCGGTGCAGGCTTCGGAAATTAGAAGAAAAGGCAGGTGAGTGGAAGCGGGCAGGTGAGACATGCTCTTTATCGTGGGGGTCGGGGGGAGGCTGCTGCTAGAATATACCAGTGTCAAAAAGCATGGCCAAGAACATAGTGAGCACTCATATTGGCTCAGAACAACAGTGGCAACACGCCATGGGAAAGCGTGATCACACGGGTTCATATAGGAGATAACACCTTGGTGACATAAGTGTGCTGGTCCATGCCTCCCCAGACGGCTGGCTTGTGGTGGGGGCAGGGGCCAGGCCAGAAAAAAAACACTGCGGCAGTCATCTTAGTTCAGCCTAAGAAACCTATTGCCTATACAAATGCATTTTCCCTTACACTTATAAACAACAGGAATCTATTTCTCACAGTTCTGGAGTCTGGGAAGTTCCAGTTCAAGGCATCTGAAGATTTGGTATCTGATAAGATCCTGATTTCTCATAGATGGTGCCTTTTCACCGTGTCCTCACATAGTGGACGGGTCCAACCAGCTCCTTTTGGCCTATTTTGTAAGCGCACCGATCCCACTCGGGAGGGCAGAGCCCTCATGAAGATCTAATCATCTCTGGGAGACTTAATCATCTTCCAAAAGGCTCCACCTCCTAATACCATCACCTTGGGGTTTAGAATTTCAACATATGAATGGGGGCAGGGTCACAAACATTCAGACCATAGCCCTGGAAGAATTGGGTTTCAATTTTAAGAGAAATGTGAGCATGTTTGTAGCTTAAGAAGTAGCCATAGAATAAAGAGGGTGTGAAGATGCCAAGCTAACAGGTAGAGTGTGGAGATGAGCGGGTGGAGGACTGGGTGTAAAAAAAGAGATGAAGAAGAGATGAGAGATTCTCATGACCTGAGTTCACGAACGTTTCCGGAATGTCTGCTCTGCCAGGCCCTGCGCTCGACCCCGAAGAAACTGGGATCAAACAGACAGTCACAGTCTGTATCCTCATGGAGCTTGGAAGATAATGAGAGAGCCAGACACTGAGCAAGTGAATATAAGCAAGCAGACAGAGGTCCAATCTTAGAAGAAAGCAAGGGCACATCCTGCTCTGAGATGGGAAGGAGAAAGAGGAAAGAACAAAATGGAACGGGTCTCTGAGGCAGCAAGGGGAGGCAAGAATCAAGGAAGACCACGGATCGCCGTTTTTATTTTTTAATCATCTCAAAAACTAAAAAGTAAAATTGTCTGCTAAGAATAAAAAGAGGACGAATTTTAAATTACAACTCCAAGGACCAAATATGAGTGAGTACCAGCACCGAGGGGTCAGCTGAAGCAGAACATGGAAGTATGGTTGCAGGACCATTCGTTTCGAACCACCTGGGAAGCTTCTTAAATACGATTTCTGTGTAAACCCTACCAGAGCCCAGCGAGATCAGAGACCCTGGGGGTGGGCCAGAGAGCTACATTTTTTGTTAAGTTATTCAGGAAATTCCTATGCACAACAGCATTCGAGCAGCACTGATGCAATTGGTGTCGCAATGAAACTGTGTTTTGAGTTTCTCCGCCAAGATTCAGCATCAAATTTCATAATCATTCAAATTTCTGCTGAAGCGTTTGTTTTTGGGTGTTTTAATTGAATCTATAGGCACAGATCCTTAAGGTCATACCGTCCTTCCGTCATCACACCACTTCTTAAAAAGATTTTTGTCTATTATTTGCTCTTTAAATTGTTGCCAGTAAGAGGGAATAAGAAGCCAATTCTTTCTTCAGTGACTGTAACTGGTTTTACATGTGTGAAGTACTTTTTTGCTTTCTAAGAAGAAAAAAATACCTATTTTAGAAGGATTAAAAAAACTGTATTCCAAGAATCAAGAATGGAAGGCACTCCCAAATCATATATTTTTTAAGTGTTAGCTAAATGTATAGGTGTCCAGCTCTGGTTCTTGCTACATCTACACTCTCTCGACACGCATCTTTAAGTGAAATGCAGGAAATCGGAGTTTATTAAATTTGGGCTACACTGAAATGCAACTGATAGCTGAAGGCTAAGTGGGTGTGGGAAACACTAAGTACAAAAAAGTTGACAAGGAGTCTCCAAATGAAATCCTTGAATTTCACAGACGGCATCGAATGCCATACGAAATGGATGACGTAGTAAAGATCTGCAGGGAATAGTCTCTCACAAACTATTGTTCTCAGGGATTAATATCCACCTTTTCCTGAAATGGCAACTGTTACAAGAAAATAAATGGTCTGATATATAAGTATAGATACAGATATGTAGATATATATTCCTATTGAAACATGTTTCAATAGGAGTTCCAGCAAACATGAGTTCCAGCACACTTCTAAATCTGTTCATATTGGAAAGGAGGGGAATTTAAAAGTTTAATAAAACTATGAAATAAAATTAATGGAAAAGTTGGTTCCTTAAATTGTTTCCCCAAAATATTTTCTTTTTTATTTATTGTTGCACCCTAAATTTTAATGGCAATAATAATTCCTCTAGAATAAACCACATATTCAAGATATATCATCACTATTAATCCAGAATTTTTAAAAAACAACACCCACTAGAAGAAATGTTTTTAACTTTTGCTGTTAGGACATACTGCAAAAAGTATTTCTATAGAGCAGAACAATAGAAAAAGCTATATTCTTAATATTTTAATTTAAAGCTGTATCATTCATTGTGAATAACTCGCATAAGTACATTTACCTACTTTTTCGAGAAATGTGTTTCAGGTGATAAATTTGTTTAATATTCTAAATATATATTAGAGTCTGATATCACTAGCCACAATGTGTTAATACATCATTTTTAATATTATAGTTAATTTAAAACTAAAAGAAGCATCCAAAATAAAAATTTAATCCTAAAGTTCCTCAAGAGATAGACCACAGCCATAAAGAAGTTTTCCTCTTGAGCCAAATCTATGGATCAATCACGCCATAAATAAAAGAAGACATATACAGCAGATTGACTTCATCATTTCAGTTAAACAAGTGATTGTGCCCCATTTAATGAATCTCCTCGTCAATTCATTCCACGGGCACAATCAAACAAGAGTTAAAGACCGTCGTAATTATAAAATCAACGGTAACAGTTTACAGTTATTTTGCCTATGTGTGGAGCACCGTCCTGATTATTCCTGTTTTCTGCACACAGCAAGATGTATTTCGTAAAACACAGGAGTGGCCCTAATACAGCCTCAGTACAATTTTGCCTCTGCCCTGCTGGGGCCCCTGCAGCAGGAACCTGCAAGTGCACGATCAGTACGCAGATTCTCTCCCCACCCCCATTTCCTGGCCCTCCCCTCGGGGCACAGTTGCCCTTCTTCCCACATGCCGGTCACAGTCTGCTTCTGGGTCTTTGCAGTTGCCGTCACGTTTGCCTAGAAATGCTCAAACACAGCTACCTGCCTGGGTCGTCCCCTCCCTGCCTTCAGATCTCTGTCCCCGAGTCCTCTTCTCAGGAACGCCTTCCCTGTCTGTCTTATCTAAAATTTCATTCACTCTCTTTGACACTCCCAATCCCCCTGCCCTGCTTTAGTTTCCCCCTCTGCGTTTTTGCTAGCATCCTTTATATTTTCCTTGTCTATTTTCTGCCTCCCCACATCACGAGAGCAGAGATTTTGCCTGTTTTGTTCATTGCCATGGCCCCAGTGCCCAGAAAAGCATGTGGCATCCAGTAGGTGCTCAATAAATGTCTGTTGAATTAATAAAAGAAGAAATTAACTTTCACCGCTTACTACTGAAGCGAACAGAGGACAGGTTTGTGTAATTTGGAGAAATTTAAAGTCTGGAAGCATTAAACATTAATAATAACATAGATTTGACAGAAGTCTCCTGCTTCCGTGCTCACTCCTGACCACAGTGAGAACTCCGTGGTGAAGCAGGGCTTTCTGTCCCTCGCTGCCAGACCCACGTTAATAATTGAACTGCCTTTGGCCCGATCTTCTAAGCCTTCTAGCTCTGTGACAATGTTGCGTTTCTGCTTTTTATTAATCGACAACATTGTAGCATCCAATCATTCTCAAAATTTGTTTTGCATGTTCTGTTTTAAACAAAATCTAGACTGGAATATTTCTTGACATAAGAAAAGATGAAGACGGAAGCCACAAGAGCTATGATTGTGAGCACAAATCAAACATAAAGAGCAACCTCATTCTTGTGGCATCTGAGACATGACCCAGAATAACAATTCTCATTAAAAAAAAAGGTTATGCATGCAGAATGCTGGCTGCTGGCAACCTGTTTTCCACGAGGAGTGGGGGGGCACTGCTCAGGCCCGTCTCCACCAAACCCCACCTGCCCGCCACTGCGTTCTCCTCTGCCCTCCTGTGTGCCCAGCCTGGCTCCGCCCACCTTCAGGGCCACCTGTCCCGGCTCAGCTGTTTTCTGTGACTGGTGATCGCCACAACTGAAGAATTCCAGGCACCAGCTTGCCAACGATGATGGAAAGTTCGGGGCTATCACGGAGTTCTTAATAAGTACACATTAAAAATGCTTTAAAGAGTGTCCAGGCTGGGGTCCTGCCAGGGTTGTCACCATGCTACTTGAGCATGGCACAGTGGAAAGGTCACAGGCTTTGGGCTCAGACAGACCTGGGTTCAAATTCCCAGTCCAAGTTTTTAAAAAACAGCTCGTATTTACTAAGAACTTACTACATACCAGGCACTAAGCTAAGCGCTTTTCATACGTAAATTATTTGCCACTCGTAATGATATGATCTAACTATTATTATTCGCATTTTTACTGATGAAGAAATTGAGGCTTATTAATGTGTCCCAAGCCATATAGCTAATAAATGGCAAGGCGAGGACTTGATGTCTCATTTTTTCAAATCTATACTCCCAACCCACTGTTCTATACTTCCTTTGTGAGTTTGGGAAAGGAAAATAACTTTATTAGCTCTCAAGGATTGAAATGAAAAACATGTAATCAACCAAAGACATAATGACTCAATAAATGTGAAAAGCCTATCTTTTAAACTTGATGACATGTGAAGAATTATGGTTAATGATTCCAAGTGTGTTAATGGATTGTTTTAATATTTAAGGAAGAATTCTTACTTTCAGAGATATAAAAATATTTACAGATGAAATATTACAACTGAATTTGCTTCAAAATAATCCAGTGGTGTGGGGAATAGAGGTGGTACAAGATTAACATGATAGTCATTGAAGTTGTGATGAGTATACTGGGAATTATAATAATATTTATTCTATTTTTGTTGTATTTGAAAATAATAATAAGTGTTTTCAACATACCCCATAAAGTAATTTAAAGAAAATCATGTGTATCTGTGTATGTGTACATACATGTATATTAATATATACACAAAGTGTGTTATGTATAAACATACGTGTGTGCATGTGTACACAGAGACTTATTTTTCTAGAAAAAGTCTCCACAACCTGGAAATAAACCCTATAAGACATTCTGTTTCTTATGAATGAAACTGACCTTTAGATACACGGTATCTTAAATGAAAAGTCTTTGCCATATAAGACAGTGATTTACCAGGAGCCACATTTAGAAAGTAAACACATGCAGTACCATCAGCTGTGTTGAAACTGTCCTCAGAACCACAATGGCATCTCAAGAGTGCGTCCCTGGATTTATACGGTGACTAAAATGAAGAAAGTAGATGTTTTTGACTTCACACACAAAGCATTAATATTTGATCAACTGCAATAAACAGAAGATTCACATTTTCTAGCCAATAATTTGTTTTAAAGGCACAAAATACAGGGGTTTGTTTTGTTTCGTTTTTTTACCAAAACACTTTTGAAAATATACTGAGTTGGAAAAATACCAAGAAAATCCTAGTGAGTACTGCCAACAACAGAATAAGTTTAATTCATGCACTTTCTATTTTATTATAAAAATCCAAAAACACATACTATGGATTATGTATTGGTGGATCTTTTTCTCTAAAGAATTAAATAATTTCAGAGAACTAGAATTTGCAGGAAGGCTCACTTGATGAATTCACTAGAGATTCAACCTGTGTCTTCAATTCTAATATGTAAAAAATATAGACAGTAATTTGGTAACGGCATGATAAAACACCTATTTTATATAAAAGAAAAAAGATTGTAAAGTTATATCCAGAGAAGTGGACACCAGGTAAAAGATAAGACCCGGGAGCCCATCACACTTCTTGTCTTTTGGGGAGATACCTGCTGTCCTTTGTTACATTCACCCGCGAGGAACAGCTCTTCAGGAGGATGGTGTTAGTGGTCAGGTTTTCCACATTCTAGATTTCTCTCTTCTTCAAAAGATAACTTGTTATTTTATCAGAAATAACTCAACCAACCCTCACGAAGAAGGAAAATGTTGAGTTGTACTCAATTAAATAAATATTCAAAACTCTATCCAAAGAGTCATGATCTAAACCTTAGACCTGAAGGCAGGCATGGAAATGTCCAGTCTGTTCCCTTCAATCTTTTTGGTGAGTCACGGTCAGAGAGTGCAGTTTTCATCCTCTTCAGCTGAGCTCCTCTGACAGAGATAAAGCATAGTCTTAAAAAGAAATTTAGGCCCCCAAAATGATTCATTATCAAATTACAATTAAAAGTA
The DNA here is from genome assembly GCA_004363605.1 of Indri indri. Classification (NCBI taxonomy): domain Eukaryota; kingdom Metazoa; phylum Chordata; class Mammalia; order Primates; family Indriidae; genus Indri; species Indri indri. The sequence goes on from RJWJ010000081.1 coordinate 340,286, forward strand.
ATAATGTATAGGGGAAAAAATTACCATCTTGAGTGGCTATATTACTTAACTGTTTCCTCTCCATCAAATGAGAAAAAGGAAACCATAGTACAGCAGAAAGAGTACTGAACGTTCAGATAGAAGCTTCAATTTTCAATCCCAGTTTTGTCTCCTACCTGGGTAAGTCCTTTAACCACTCTGACCCTCAGTTTTTTCATCTACAAAATGGTGATGATCATACCTACTTCAAAGCTGAGATGGCTAAAATTAAATCAGACACATGGTTAAAGACCAAATGAAACAAAACAAAATCTGTGATTATTCTTCATATACAAATAAATAATTCTAATGGAAAACACTATTAAAGTGTGAGCTAAAGGCATAAATAGAGGCTAGAACATGTCTCTTTGGCACTTGGATTATTTGCTATCCCTAATGGGGGCACAGAGGAAATGTTCTGTGAGAAAGATGATCTTCCAGATGACCTTTATCACATGTATTAAAGGTTACTTCACTAGTTTGGGCAAAAATAGTTTTAATATTTGTACCACTTAGTCCTGACAACTTGCCTCTTTGTGTTTCTACCAAGTCAAGCTGTTTTCATTTGGGTGTGTTCACACGCTGATGAGCTTTTCTTTGCTCCACAAACCAAACAGCAGTTAAATCTTCATGCTTTAAAAGTCATACAGATTCACTTGTAAAAAATAAACTTAAAATGGAGTGAGAAAAAATTAAACTCCAAGAAAGCTTGTTTTCATTTTAGTAATAATTTTCTTCAAACCAAAATTAAAGTCAGGTTTATGTTTCCTACCCCATCACATTCTTTGCCATTTGCCATTAAGTTTCAGGAAAAAAAAAATTGCAATTAGAAAGGAAAAAAGAAACAGAAAAAGATAGCAAAAAATGATAATGTAATAGTGAAATTCAAAAAGAATTAAAAGGGTCTTAGAGAAACAGGATGACTATAAGCAAGAATAAGTGATTTTTAACATGACTAATCTTGATTATTATGCAAAAATTCTGCATTAACTTTGAATTTGAAAACCTGCTATCAGTTTCATTAGTTGAGAGCAAAAACCCAATAAAAGTAAAATGCAAATATTTTGCACAAAAAAAATCCCTATAAAGGAGAAATTTGGGATTTTAACTTGCTAGTATTTAAATGATTTTATTTTTTTAATTTCAACAACATATCCAGCATTTCACTGTCAGTTTCTATCAACACATAACTTAAGCACAGAAATAAAAGAAGATGAATTTGCACGCAGATGCTTTAAATGGGCAATGACACATCTCCACAATGTATTTAAATCGCTTTTCTATCTGCCTGTTTGGATGACGGAATAAGAAAATGAATCCTGATAGTCTAGATGAAAAGTGAAGAGCGGCGTATTATTGATACCTCCATTAAACACACCCCCTCCCCCCAAAACACGACGCTTTCAGAAATGTGTTCGGCAAACTTGATATTGTGCTTGTAGATCACGATGCTTCAGGAGCATGACTTCTCTGAGGAAACACTAGATCTTGTAACAGAAATATCTTTAAATCTTTTAGATAGCCAGTCCGCAGGGAAAGGTTTAAGAAAGGATCAAAGCTTGTCCTTTCAGCTCGAATTATTCCATTACAGCTGAATGTGACATAATTACAAAAGATGTTGGATGTGGAATCTCATCAGGATTATCTGACACTCATCTTTGTTGAAAAAGTCTCCCCAGCTGTTGCTCTGATCGCCCAAATGTGACGGGAGAACAGAGTGCAAAAGTACTTGCGAGTGACCGCTGCTTGGGGCCAGCTTAGCTTCCTCAGGCCATTTTGTGACTTTCCGCAAATATCAATAGCATGGAAAAAACAGAAAACAGTGTTCCAAACAGAGTTCCATTTTTATCTGTAAAGCAGCTTAGGAAACAAAAAAGCAGCAGCAGCTAAGGGCTTATCTTTTGGCACGTTTGCACGCGATTCGGCCAAACTCATTTAGCTATAAACATTTCAATCAGAAATGATCATTTGCACTCCTATGCGAGTGTGCATATGTTCTTATTTGTTTATACAATCTCATCCTAATTTAGTACTCCCCTATCTGGATGCCCGTTAATGGCTTCACTGGTGGAAATTCTTGTTGTTGGGAATGACTCAGAAAGAGCGTTTATGACCCCAAAAATGAAATAAGCTGAATAAATATTTAATTTCCTACTATGTTGAACAAGTTCTGGCCATCTGTAAGTCGCATTTAAAATTTTAAACTATGTGCTTTTTTGCGGGCATTTGCCAAAGTTTCTTTTTTAAATATCGCTATGGAAGTTCAATTGTACAATATAACATCAAACATAAAATGTTGAATAATTACTCATTCCAAAGGATTTGGGAGAAGCAAAAAAAAAAAAAAAAAACATACTTTTCTTTCCTTCCTTGTCGTGGATTACATTTTCTTCATACATTATTAATGAAGTTAAACTACTAGTAGCATGCCAAATGTGCTGCGTAGGAGATTTGTGCCTAATCCAGCACAAAACAGGCCCAGTCACATAATGATAGAAAAAAGAACAAATGTCAACAGTTTCACACTGGGACTAGATTAAGCAGACCGTACTTACTGATTTCTTACACAGGGATTATCTCACTTTTAGTGCTCCGAGAAGGAAGGCCACACTTCTCTTATATTAACACAGAATGGCACCTGAGGAAAAAGAAATGGAGAAAAAAGTCTTCATCCCCACTCCCACCCAGCCTCATGGCCATGGAAACTTGATTTATTAAATACCACAGACTTAAGCCATTGTTTGGATAATGGGCTACATAAAAATGTCTAATAGTGATATACAAGTATTAATGCCGTAGAGATCAAATATAATATTGCTTCTCATTGAACTCTGATTAGATCATGCTTAAAATAACTGGTGTTTACTGTTTACCCTTCTACTTGCTAGGTTCGAAAAGCTCCATGGCTTAGGTCATGGCTGGATTCCTTACAGACAATATTAATGTTGAAAGAGTTTAAGGATTTTTTTCCCCTTTAATCTCTAGAGGCTAAAGCTTGCAGCCCTTACGTAAGCAAACTCCCATTGACTTCGGTGAGAATTTAGCAGTTGCATAAATGTCATAGGAGCTGGCTTCCATTCCTCCTCATCAGCCTTGCTCAAAGGGTATGTGTTCATTGAAAGTGCACTTTTCAGAACTTCAGTTATCCATGCAGACGGAGTTATGTGTATTATCCATGTCTGCATTATATACTGTTAAATTAAGCTATGTAAAAAAATAAATGTATATGTGTATTTCTTTATACGTCAGAACGCAGACATTTCTGTGTCCTCGAAAACTCCAATGACTGACATCCAATCCAAACAGTGACTTCATTTTATGAATGACAACGAAGTCTTCCAACGCTTCTGTATTAAATAATTTCACAAATGAACCTTCCTTAAAAACTTAATCCTTAGAAAAATATTTCAAGGAAATTTACTGTAAAAGGAATTTTGTCTTAAGATATACTTCCATTTGGCTCATTGACTACGTGTGAATTTACCTTAGCTCTTACTCCAACTACATAGTACGGTGGTTCAGAAGCCAATCACTCAGTGAATGGGTGAAGCATTCAATCATTTTGGACTTTTTGATTATATGGTACTGAACAATGGTTTGTCATATTGTTCATACGCAATTCTGAAATAACTCTTTAGAAAATTCTGGCAATTAAAAAAATTAGCAAAAAAACCTTGAAAAATAGAAAAAGAGATGGGTAAGGCCATATTGGCTTGACTTAGCAAAATAGCAGACAGAACCCACAACCATTTTCTAACCAGGTGAAATGCAGAAAGAAAAGAATTGGATTTTCACCTTTAAGGAAATCTTAGAAAGAATTATATTTCCAGGTAAACAGCCTTTACCCTCAATTTTTTCTCCACTAATTTTGCTTTAAAATTTCCCTAACATGACTCTTCTTTCTGGCATTTCATAACTCTACCTGTTCCTCTGGGCAAGTATTCATTTCAAAGAAAAAGTTGCACAAATCTTGCTAAAATAACAAATAACGACCTATGGTACACCTTCAATGCTACATTATAAAGGGGTAGACAGAAGCATGTCTGTTCAGAATCATAATCATATTCCCATAAAACCGTACAATTTTCAAACATAATCATAATTTATCTTTTTTACATCTGACAACACAATCAAGTGAGTATCATTGATCTCTCTATCAATGAGGAGTCTATGGGACTTTCTGTATCACACAGCAATGAAGTAGAAAAACAGGGCACTTAAATCCATTTCTTCTGACTATAAATTGAATATTTTTTCCCTTCACATTAAGAGGACCACTCTGTTAACCCCAAGAAAATGAAGTAAAAATTTATCAACTGCTGGTGTAGAACTTTGGCATGTATTTGCGTCCTCTTTCAGTGATATTTGTTTTACTGTTTCCAAAACTATTCCGCAACGACAACTGCTGGTACCTAGGATGACTTCAGATAGTAGCCAACTAATATTTCCATTTTAATAGTTTAATATTTATTTTTTAAGACTCCTATGTGGGAAGAGATTCTGATTTCCATTTAGATGTAATAAAGATCCCATTATAAGCATACTAGTTTAATTTTTAAAAAGCAATGCCATTTTTAAAACATTAATTATTATCATAAATGGCATGTGACTATGGCAGAAATGTGAAGAAGGAACTGGAAGGACCGAGGTTTGGAAAACACTGATTTACTCATGATGCTTTTCAGTGACCAGGGAGAACACAATGAGAAACAAAACACAAACGCTAACTTCATAAATGTGCAGTCTATAATAGTTTTCGCACACATTATGATAGAAATTAATAGTGATATTATAAAATAAGAAAGCTCTAAAATCAATAATCTAAGCTATTAATGACATCTTAGTAACCTAAAAAAAAAAAAAAGAAGAGCAAATTAAATTCCAAGTAAGCAGAAGAAAAGAAATAATAAAAATTAGAGCAGAAATCAATGAAAATTGAAAGCAGGAAAATGGCAGAGAAAATCAATAAAACCAAAAGTTAGTTCGTTGAAAGATTAATAAAATTGATAAATCTCTAGGCAAGCTAACCAAGAAAAAGAGAAGGAAGACACAAATTACTAATATCAGAAATGAAAGCAGGAATGTCACTACAGATCTCATGGACATTAAAAGGATAATAATAGAATATTATGAAAACTCTAGGCTTGCAAATTTGGTAACTTAGATGAAATTGACCAATTCCTTGAAAGATACAATCTATTAAAACTCATACAAGGAAAAGTAAATAATCTAAATAGGCCTATATCTATTTTTGAAATTGAATCAATAATTAATAATTTTCCAAAACAGAAAGCACCAGGCTCAGATGGTTTCACTGGTGACTTCTACCAAATATTTAAGGAAAAGATGGTAACAATTCTCTATAATCTCTTCCTGAAAATAGAAGCAGAAGGAACACTTTCTAACTCATTCTATAAGGTCAGTATTACCCAAATATCAAAACTAGACAAAAATATTACAAGAAAGGAAAACTATAGACCGATATCTCTCATGAACATAGATGTAAAAGTCCTCCACAAAATATTAACACATTGAATCCAACGATGTATAAAAAGAATTGCATATCATGACCACATGGGGTTTATTCTGGGTATGCAAGGCTGGCTCAACATTCAAAGATCAATTAATGTAATCCATTATATCAACAGAATAAATAAGATAAACCACACGATCCTATCAATAAATGCAGTAAACACATTTGACAAAAACCCAACATCCACTTATGACAGAAATTCCCATCAAACTAGAAATAGAGGAGAGCTTCTTCGATTGGATGAAAAATCTCTGCAAAAACCAACAGCTACCATCATACTCAATGGTGAAAAATTAGACTCTTTTCCCATAAGATCAGGAGCAAGACCAGGATGTCCCCTCTCACTGCTCCTAGTCAATATTGATTGGAAGTCCTGGGTAGTGAAATCAGACAACAAAAGGAAAGAAAAGGTGTACAGATTGGGAAGGAAGAAATTAATGGTGCTCACCAATATTTCTGGTTCTTCTCTCTTTTCTGCACATTCGAGAGTTTTACATTTTTCTACCCACTTAAAGGTAGCTTGCTTTAGCCAGTGAAATATGAGAGAAACGATGTGTCTCGACTCCAGGCAGAAAGAAGCACCAAAGAGCTAGTGTGTGATTCCTCATGTACCTCCTTCTGCTGTGGCAACCGTGACAATATTTCTTGAGATGGAGGTGACACAAATGGCCTGGAAAGTTGAGCTGCCGCATGGAACAGAGCTAAGCCCTTAAGATTTTGCAGGGTCTTTTGTTACCACAGCGTAATATACCCTGACCTGATGAATACATGTCTGAACACATAAAATGAACATCACAGAGTAGCTTCCGCCGCTCTGCTAATTTGTGAAATAATAGGAGAGAGACAAGGGAAAATGCCTTCTGGCTGGAGGAAGGGAAAACTGTCTTGGAAGGTGGCTTTTAGGAGGAATGAGTCAGGACTTTGAAGGTCAGAGAATGGGAAGGGGCAGTCAGGTAGACGAGATCATGTGACTAAATTCCCAGAAGATAAAATAAAGGGCAAAGTGGCAACGGTGTATAGGAAAATAGGAACAGCAGCCTACAGTGGAAGCTAAAATTAGAAATAGAAGTCGTAGCGGGATTGTAGAGAGTCATAAACGCAAACCTAAAATCTCGGACTTGATTCTGCAGGCGATAGAGCGAGCCCCTGAAAGCTCTCCTGCTGGGAGGTGTCGCGATGAGGCTGCAGCCGGGCCAGGCTCCCAGAGGTGCAATGAAGGCAGAAGAAGTCCTCCAAGAGTTTGCAATTTTCCCTTTAAAAAGACAGAAGGAGCTAAACTAGGACAGCGTCAGGGATGATGGAAACGAGCTAATGAACATGAGAAACATTTTTATGGTACAACTGACAAAACTTATTGACCGATTAGGTATGGGAGAAAAGAGAAGCTGGATTTAAAGAAAATGAGTGAATGAGTCCCCATCAAACCAGAGAACACGGGAGAGATTTTGTGGAACGAGATAAATGGAGATACAGGCCTTGAATTTGAACATTGTAAAGTTTTGCTATTGAGCTTTATACCATGATTATAATATCTGATTGAACTTATTCAGATTACCTGTTCCTTAGTTCAGAGGAAATAACCAATTTGGTTAGTAGGACATAGTATAAATTGTGCTGAGCTCCAAGATTAAACAATAGGATACTATCTCATTAAAGTAATATAATGTTAATAAAATGAATGTATGATTTCAAACAATTGTGCTTCTATCAGCTGAGCAAATAACTTCTTGTTCTTATATCAAAATATTGGATGACCTAAAATCACTTAATTCAATATACAATGTACAGTTCTCTATCTTTTGAGTTATTTAGATATTGGTATAAGAAGTCGTAAATAGTCAAGGATAGCACGCAACATTTCGTGTGATAGAAAATGGTAAATAAGTTAAACCTTTTCTAAACTCTAACTTAAATCTTTTAGTATGATGACCTTACACACTCAGGACAACGTAAAATTATATGGTTCTTGAAAATAAGCATTAATGTGTAAACAGCCAAAAAGGATAGACAATTTTGAGGACTACACATTAGAAAACAAAAAAGCAATCGCAGATTACCTAAAAAACGAGCACAATGTTAATGACTAGAAGAGGGAGACAGAGGCAAATTTTCAGAAACTCAGATGTCTAATTTTCACACCCTCCACAGAACAAAAATAATAGACAAAGAAAGGCAAATAAATGAAGAGGGTAGCTTCCTCCCATTTCTCAATATGTGGATCAAGTCTCAAGACACCATCACCACCTTTGTACCTCCATGAATCAGTGCCGTAAGCAAAATGGCATTTCCTCTTATTCTGTGTCCTGTCTTCAAAGTGCCCAAGTCAAAAGCTTGAAGCCAAATCCCCTCTAAAATATTAGGAGCTAAAGTCTTGGTGTTTACTCCCAGAGAGATTTGCTTTTGAACGGGAGGCTGAAAGTCTGAAAGATAACTCCTGCATCCACTGCATTAACTGAAAACACCTTGAGACAGAGGCTACACTTTGTTTTTTGCATATTATTTTATTTTCATTACCTATCACAGTGCTTCGCATGCAGTAGCTGCTCAATAAATATTAACTGAATTGAAAAATTCACTAATATCTAATAGTTTAACCTTAGGCAAAGAGTCAGGGGTATTTGGAGGCTGAAGGGACTGCCTGTTCCTCAAATCATGCCAAGTGGACACTGCTAGACACTAAATGTTGGTGTCCCCACAAATTTATAGGTTGGAATCCAACCTATAGGTGGAGCTTTGGGGTGATTAGATCATAGGGGCAGGGCCCTCATGAATGGGATCGGTGCCCTTATAAAATAGACTGCAGAGAGCTCCCTCACCCCTTCCAGCATGTGAGGACACAGCGAGAGGACGGCCATTCATGGAAAGGAAGTGGACCCCCACCAGACACCAAATCTGCCAGCACTTCGATCTTAGACTTCCCAGCCTCCAGGACCGTGCGAAATAAATGTTCTTCGTCTAAGTCACCCAGTCTGTGGTATTCTGTTACAACAGCTCAAACCGACTAAGACAGACACCCTACTCAAAGGTCAAGCCTGGACTGTAAATGTGAACCCAACAGTACACCAGCAGAATATCGTTAACACAGACCCACAGCTACCAAACGAAGGAATGCGAGGTCAAGATAAATTGGGGAAAGAGTTCAAGAATAAAATTATTTGTGAAAAATTGCAATGATCAAAATGTCTTTTTGAAGAAACCAGAGAAAGAGGGGGAGAGAAAGCTTAAGTTCTCTATCTCTAGTTTAAAAAGGGAAGACAGTTTTCGGACGTGGTCAGAGCTGTATAGAGAATTTCCCTGTGATGATTCTGTACCCATGGTATTTCCTGTGTCTACAAACGTGGCCAGATATACTTTACAGACTTCTATACACTTGTATCCTGTCCCTGAATGGAGACTGCCTCCATTGCCCCTGGAGTCTGTTACTTTGCAAATCTTACCCACAATCTTATCATTTAACATAGTCTTTTTGCTCAAGTTTAACATCCGTGGCAAACAACAATAACTAGAGTATCTGGTTACTGCACTCGGAAAAGGCTCGCCTGCCATTTATTTCCATTCTGTGATGATATTATGGTAATGTTTATGACTTAAATATGCCTCTACGGAGCACTCTTACCTCCCCCATTTACAATTGGCCTGCAGTCCACTGCATAACAATTGTGCCAAACCATGAATGAACATTTTCATCACGTGACTGACACAGAGGCAATTAGCATAATTTCAATGATGCTTGTGGAGTGACTATGTTCTCGTATTTTATAGTGTTATTCTGTCTGACTGTATCTGCTAACACCATGACGAATTAGCCCTCCTTCCTAAGCATTTTCCTAACCCTTGCTACCTTTTGGGAAACTGAGTCAAATAGGGAGAGAGAAAAAAACATCCTGACTGCTTCATGATGTGCTGATACTTTTACAATTTTCTTTTTGAAATCTTCCATCTACAAAGCTGAATGGTATATTAACCATACATCCAAGTTCCCTTTGAAATGAGTTTTCCTCTGAGTGTTTCCATGAGTGTTGGATCTTACGACCTGAGCCGACGATATCATTGTGCTAATGAAGTCAAAGTCAATCTTCAGTTCAATTCCCATGCAGTCCAATTAACTTTGATCTGTTCTGTTACCAAAGGTCCCAACCGAACTATGTTGCCTGAGCAGCGAATAGGTGTAGTTCATCAAAAGGAGAACCAAGGAATAATAAATAGATCACCAGCCATTCATCATAGTTTGAAAAGCAACTTTTATATTAATGTATGAAATAAAAAGAATATATACTGTTATATATGAAACTGGGTTCATCTGTATGTGTGTGACCTATTCAATAGTTCATCACTTATACAGAGAGAAAATAGACTCAGAGTCGCCAAGAGTAGTATCCATGTGCAAAGGATTAATGCTAAGTACGATTGACCAGTCCTTTTCACAAATGGACAGCAATGAGGGAAAAACTCAAAACATAAATATTAACAAAACATAAATGTAGAGAGACAGATAGAACTTGGTAAACTACATTCCTTTATTATTCAAAGGTATATTTCACATCTTTCCTGTGACACAAGGCAAAATTTTAACTGCGGCCTGGCCTCATGCTTCCCATAACACTTTGATGTCTTCAACTGGTTCACACTCAGAAAATACAAATTCCTTTTAATCTTAGCCTAAATAAAACAAAATTAAATGAGGTAAAAAAATGGTGTCAAACTACATGGGCTAGGTAAAGCCGAGTTTAAGGATGGTATGTAACAGTTCTTTCTTAAAAGTAGTGCTTACACACTGATGATTCATAATTAATTTTACATGGTACCCAGATAAACATTTTTTATTTTATTAATTATACATTTGTCTTGTTATAAATAGAAAAACGGAGCCTAAGATATCAAATCCTTAATTTTCTAGATGTTAATGTTAAGATAAAGTTAAAAATACACACACACAAACACAAACACACACACACTCTCACATATACACATTAACATAAATGATACAGAAAAAATCTTAAGATTTTAAGATTGCAAAAATCTTAAAACTGGCGTGTGAATGACCAAAGTTCGGGAAATGGGTGTATGATCATGAAACGAAAGACCTAAAATATTAATAAAAGCTATGATATTGGAAAATGTATATTTAAAAGGTGCATTAGTATTTAAAAAAAGCAAAGGGTGATCCCAGGAACATGAATACAATTAACTTTCACTTATTATTTTTCATGCAAAGCAGCTCATGGCGCATCTTTTTCGTCTATAATGTTACCGAATCAATTCCCCTCAGGGAGAGTATAAAAGTCAAAGGAATCAGTGGTTTAAGTGGAAAGGATTTTGACCACATTCTCTTTCCAAGGAACAATTATCTACATGAAATAGCCCTCATGAGGACTCTTAAATGCCACGGGTCCGCCCACTACCCGTGGTTCTAGTCCACACCCAGGTACAGGTGAGAAACCCTCCACCTGGCTGGCTCCGCCTCATCGAACCCCAGGTGGCTGGATTAGAGGAGCCCCCCAGCTTCCTGCCACAAAAAGAGGCCTCCACAAGTGGCCCAAACCAAACATGGTCTAACTGCCTTTCTTCATACCATGCTATTCGCTTAACATTTCAGGCGGAAGGGAGGTGTGGAAGTCGCTTGACACAGAAACATCTCGGTCTGTTCAAGAAATTCAAGATGATGGTATGACAAAAAGCGGCGAGGGAGCGTGGGCATCTCAGGACAGTGTCCTCCAGGTGGGCAGAGACAGGCTTATGCAAGGGCATTGAAGGCCACGGTAATGTGCTTGGATTTTCACCTAAGTGCAATAGGAGGTCACAGAAGAGTTTTAAGCAGGAGAACGAAATGACCCTCTCTTCATGCATAAAGATTTCTGAAAATGGTGTGAAGAATTAATGAGGGAGGGGAAAGGCAAGGTGGACGGAGGAGAGATCTTCTGGAGGCTGTTAAAGTAGCTGAATGTTAAACGCTGGTAGCTTACGCTGGAGCAGCGGCAACGCGGGCGGAGAGAAGCGGGTGGCAAGTCAGGGTGAGAGAGGGAGGGAGGCTGATTTCTGGACTTCTGGTGGATTTTACTGAGATGACAAAGAATTGTAATAGACGCAGGTTTGGCTGCATGGGAATAAAAAATTCAGTTTGGAATATGTTAGGTTCACAGGATACAATGAGATATACAAATAGACATGTCAAGTGGTAGATGGATATAAAATAATACAAGTACTACCCAAATCAGGAGTGTCGGAGCTGGGCTCTGGTGGCAAAAGAAACTGAACGAAATCCTTAGGGCAAACCAGGCACAGGCCTGGGCGATGAGGGGTTTCAGAGCCTTCAATGACCTTATAGGACATCGTGAGATTGCCCGAGAAATCAATGTGGAAAACGAACCGGAGTAAAAATTAAAATCTTGGCTGGATTCACGTGTATCAGAGAACGATAAATCAAAACTCAAAGCCAGAATCAAAGCTTTCAGTCCTAGGGCTTCTGACTTTCCATCAGGGAGAGAACCATGAGTTTCTCCAAAATCACCTAACTTCAAAAAGCAGGGAGTTGGTTTTCTAGGCGTCTCTCCTTTTTTTTTTTTTTTTTTTTTTTGAGACAGAGTCTCACTCTGTTGCCCAGGCTAGAGTGCCGTGGCGTCAGCCTAGCTCACAGCAACCTCAAACTCTTGGGCTCAAGCGATCCTCCTCCCTCAGCCTCCCAAGTAGCTGGGACTACAGGCATGCGCCACCATGCCCGGCTAATTTTTTCTATATATTTTTAGTTGTCCAGCTAATTTCTTTGTATTTTTAGTAGAGATGGGGTCTCGCTCTTGCTCAGGCTGGTCTCGAACTCCTGACTTTGAGCGATCCACCCGCCTCGGCCTCCCGGAGTGCTAGGATTACAGGTGTGAGCCACCGCACCTGGCCTCTGGGGATCTCTTTTAAAGAAGGGGCCTAGGAAGCTTAGGGGCGCAAAGAACCTCAGAGCCCATTCACGGCAAATGGTAGCTCTCCACGCACGGAAGCCCGCCTGCTCCATCCCTGCAGATTTTCCTCCAATACGGAAGGCGTTTATTTGCCTTTCTCCAAGCCACTAAGAAACGCCCATTTATGGATGCTTCCCTTTGAAATCCACAATCGCTGGTCTATTTCCTACCAGAAGAACTCTCAGAGGCCAGCGGAGTCCCACCACGAAAAGGGAGGTGGGGTGCAACATGACGTTTTCAAAAGGTGGGGAAAGAGAGCAAGAAACTGAGAAGGAAGGAGAAGAAAGGGGAGGGGTAAAGAAGGAAAAAAGAGATGACGTTGCCGAATGCAAAGAGAAACATGACGAAGAAATTCATCGCTAGGCTGGCTCTGGATGACTTTACACATAGGTGTCTTTTGACTCTCAGGATTTTTACTTTGATATAAAATGTCCTTTGTCTCCTTTTTATTTTGCATTAAAGCAACATAAAAATTCCTTATTTTGCATCGAAGTGACATAAGAGTTCTCTGTTTACATAATAAGTCTCTTAAAGATTTGTACCAACAAAATTTTATTACTTTTACTTTCATTTGAAACATAATATGATTAAGGTTGGATGTTTCTTTTTCTCAGATGTTCTGGGTTTTGTACACTGTAGAGTCAAAAGGGAAATACTCCTTTAAGTTTAAATACTAAATAGATTTGGGGAAGATAATAGATTCGTAGAGGTTGGGGAATATGGGATCAATATCTATCCTTGATCATTGAGCGCTTTCTTTGCAATTCAACTTTGGGTGAAAATGCCCTACTGCCCAAGCCGGGAGATTTGAACATCATTTCTAATTTTAACACTATTCTTATGGCAAAGAACTGTAAAATGGAAAGGATCTTTGAGTAAAGAAAAAGGAACTAGCTTTTCACAAGCTCCAAGTCATATCTGAATTGTTCTTTGTAATGCATTTGGGATAAAGTGATCCTTTTGTTGCCAAAGTGCACCTCTTCTGGAACATCTGTAACAGAAATGTGGAAAATTCACACGTCAGCTCAATCCAAGGATAGATAGTGAAAACACATCTCCATATTACTTTCTAGTATGGTTAAATCACACACTCCTTACCTTAAAGTCATCATTTAGATCTTTCAGAATGATTAATATTCTATTTTAGTTTTCTAAAAGCAATTGAAATTTGGAGGTTCCAATTCTAGTCTAGACTCTGAACTTCTCAAGGTCAGGAACAAACCTCAATCATCTTTACATTTCCTAATCTTGGCAAAGCACCTGGAACCAAGTAGCCTTTCCATATGTGATGGTTGAAATGAACTGAAGGAACAAATATCCAAAAAAGAGTAATAAAATACCAAAACTGAAACGTAGCCACTTGCCCGATGTGGCTATTTCTTTTAAAAGCGATGGAGATCACTTTTAGCATTGACAAGCACAGCTATCAAAAGTGAATTTACCAAAGGTAAAGAAGAGAAGCAAATTTAAGCTCTTCGGCCTTTCATGCCTTGTTCCCGTGAGGGAATTTTGATTTTTTTGATTAAAGAAAGTCATGAAAATAAATTCAATTTCAAAGAGCCAAAATTACAAACACATTTTATCTCATGAATAAGTAAATTTAATATGAATAATATTGTGAGCTAAAATTTAAGAGGAAATGCAAAATAATAAACAAGAACAGATTAAATATTCAAACTAGTTTTTAAAGTAAGTTTTCTCAAGGAATAAACAACTGAAAGGAAGAAGCAGGTGATTTAAAAGTGTCAAAAGGAAGCACACTGTAACCAGAATTGCTTAATTAATAGTATGTCATTGCTTCCTATCAGACTGGACTGTGCTGACCTGAAAATCAAAATATTGCATATTATTAGTTAGACATTTTACTCCTAGCCCCATAAAAACTATTAGCCAGAATATGTATCACTGTCTTAAAAAAAGAAAAACTCTGCAAATGTAACTAAAATGACTTTACTATTTCAACTGAATATTCATTATAAATTTTAAAACTGCCGCCTAGTTTACCCACATAGGATTTATTATTTTGACACTTCAAATTACAAATGTGTATTAACCTTCGTTAAATTGGAAATCACACATGCAATAGAAAGACCACCCACACTAGCATTGGGAATTGATGTCTTTCTGATGTGTTTTACATGTGTTTGATGAAGGAGGCAATTCAGCTGTTGTTGTACTGATTTCATTCTTGGATGACTTCCCCTTGGGCAGCCTAGTGACTGCTTTCCACTGGTTATTCATGTACTTTATTGATTGACACCCCTGAACCAAGGTATTAAATCCTTTTTAAAATATATGGCTTTCCACTAGAAAAAAAACAACTTTTATGGAATATGATTAATGTATTTTTAAAAGATAATATATAGGCTCCACAGAGAACAGAATAAACCTCCTACAAAAGATATCCATTTTTCCAGGATAGGACAAATATGCCGGAGATTGTTTCCCTCTCAACAATAGCTAAAAAATCAAAAACTCAGGAATGCAAGTTAGGCTTCAGTACCTTTGATAATTACATGTAATAACATCAGAATCCTCATAATATTCACCTAACTCAGATTAACATAACTACAAATACCCCCTTTCCTGTTTGCCATTTGTCTTGATTTTCTAGGACACATTTTAAAATGTCTCTGTAATGGTTCTTGTGCCAAAGAAGCTAGATTCTCCCCAATGTCCATTCTCCTCTTTTTCATGGACATGGAAAGACTGTATTCCACAACCTCCCTTACTGGTAAATATATTTAGGTGGCTATATTTTCATCCAATGGAAAATTTTTATACATTTTGGGGACCTTCTTTAAATGATAAATAATATACATCCTTTCACTTTTTTGTGGGCCCTTCCTCTTTCCTGCTAGGTAGAATGTGGACATGATGGCTGGAGCTGAAGCAGCTATCTTGAGCCATGGCATAACCTTGATAAAGGAGCTATACACAAAAGAATGACAAAATAGGAACTGGGTCCCTGAGGACTTTGTGGAACTGACCTACCACATTTGACCTTAAACTATTAATTATAAAACTTTTAGTATCAGAGAAATAAATTTCTATTTTACTTAAGACACCATATTTGGGGTGTCTGTTACTCTCAGTAAACTCTAATCCTAAATAATAATGCTCATTGGAAATAGAGAATTGGGGAAGGAAGTGATTTGTCAACCTTGGAGCTTTTAATACCCTTTGAGATGATGTATATTCCTGCAAATCTCTGCACTTAGAGAATAATAATGTAAGAGTAGCAAATATAATAGCTATCATTTTCGAGGGAGAGGAAAATTGATGCCTAGTTAAGCTGAGGCTCAAAAAAGTTCGGTAGCATCTACAAGCTCACACAGCCAGCAAGTGGCAGAGCCAGGATAAGGAAAACTAGATCCAAAGAAATTAAAGTACCAGATCAGATGGTTCGTGGTACCATGCTTGCCATAATCCTCATTTCAGCAAGTAGAACACTTCTGCGAAGGGTAGGAGTGTCATATATCATCCCTCAGAAAATACCCGTACCCTACTAATGGATATTGCCGTAAACAGGGTAGCAGAATAATTAAATGATGCTGCCTGTACATGAATTGCTACTAGTACAGTAGGGTCTCCGTCCCAGAGAGATTTCATAAAATATTATTGCTCCCTTCCCAAAACCAGCAGTTGGAAGTAATTTATCTCTGCCACAGAAAAAAATTAAACTACCATCTTTAAAATGTTTTGCATTTTGCAATCTCAAAAGGGCATTTTGCAATCCTCAAAAGGAATTGTTGTACAAATAACTATTTTCCCCACAGTTATCTCATAATGTATGCAGAATAGGTATTATCCCTATCTTCAAAGATGTAAAAAATTTAACATCAGAGAAATTAAGTGACTTAAACAATATCACACAGCCGTTAAAAGACAGGGCCAAAATTCAAAATTCATCTTTACAATTTTAGTATTCCTTGCACTGTGCCAGAGGAGTTCCAAGAATTTTGAAACCATTTCTCATTTTACCAATAATTCTAAAGCTATGGTGATGCATACTGATACCACACCAAGGGCCAGATTCTCCAACAACAAAAACTAATCTCTAGGTTAGTCAAGAGAATCCAGAAGTTTCATTATCTCTTTCAGATTAATAAGGTGGCAATCAATGCACCCCAATTTTCAAATAGCTTTAAATTAGTCCTGGGAATTAGCCCTAACTTGGCACACAGTCATCCTGGTTATATAATGTGGTGGGGAACCAGGAAAACATCATGTAATCAAAGAATGTTCAAATTTGGAAGATAAAACATAAAATTCTAGAGCTGGAGAAATTCTTGGGCATCATCTAGTGCAATAAGAAAAATGACCCAGCAATGGTAGGAGGTTTGCTTGGCATCACACGATCTGGGACAATTGGACAAGAATTGGAACCCAGGCCTCCTGAGGCAAAGGCTTGTGTTCTTTGTACCACGACTTGCTACTTCCCAGCACAAATTTGGAGAGGCAGTTGATGGAGCAGATGTTATTCCCACATTAAGAGAATTCTTCGAATATGTTTTCTTTCCATAAAGAACTTCATCATTTACATTTGGGATGTGATTCAATTTATGAAAGTTAATGATACATACAACTTTTCCTTTGATAGGATGGCAAGACTCGTTGTCTATAGGATTACATCTAAAGAACTGGATGCCTCTAAATCCAGCCAAGAGTTAACTACACAATAAATCACGAGATTTGCTACACAAAGATAATGAAAATAAATGAAATGCTTACGTTTACAGAGTCACTATCTAGCTCACTTTAGCTGACCGTGCCACTAAGGTTCTGGGGTTAGAGGACTGACACTGTTTTACCTGGCATTTGTAATTGCCTGGATACGTATAACTTACACATTTTACCAGCGAAGTGTTCTCTCCGCTAGCCCTGAGTGTGTGCATTCTTGCCACGTAACTGTGGGATACCTGAGAAAGCACTTTGGTGGTTACAGGAGTTATATGAATGAAAACAGGGCTTAACCTTTATGCCCTGACACTTGTCAGCCATTCTGCATTCATTCCCACCCCTGCCGCTGGTAAAATATATATATTTTAATAAACTTTAATTTTTAGGGATGTTTTGGGTTCACATCAAAAATGAGCAGAAGGTACAGAGATTGCCATGTGCCTCCTACCCCAAAAAAAGCATAGCCTACCCCATTATCAACATCCCCTAGCAGAGTGGAACTCTTTTTTTCCCAGAGTATGACGGGGGTACAAACGTTTTGATTACGTGAATTGCTAATTGTTTTTGTGCCATTTGAGTCAAAGTTATAAGTGCGCCCATCACCAAGACAGTGTGCATTGTCCTCGTTAAGTGTGAATTCACCCATCCCCTCTTTCCCTTTGCCCACCTGCTTGGTTTCCGCTGACTATTACTACCGTAAGCGCACGTGAGTGTTGAACGATAGTGAGTACGTGCGGTGTTTGTTTTTCCACTCTTGCGATACTTTGCTTAGAAGAACAGACACCAGTTCCATCCAGGTTGTTACAAAGGGTAGTAGTTCCATGACAATTCATGAACCTACATTGACATATCATGTAGGTTCTCATTTACTCACCCAGAGTAAATATATTTTTTAAACTGATCTGTGTATTTATTTCAAATCTTCTTTTACACTACTATCACCTTATTCTCAACCTCCCTCTCAATCCTTCATACTGACGATTAATTTGGAACATGCTGTGTTTAAATTATGATGAGTAAATTGTTGATACATAAAAAACCAAGACACAGGTTACTCTTTCTCCAGAGAAGACTGAAAGGCAAATGGGAAAAACTAACAAATATTAATCCAAAAGTCATTGTCCCTTTTCCTATAAGAATTTAATAGTACTGTGGTATATAGGTTTGCTGGCGTTTTTTGGAGGTGAGGGGAAGAGGCTTGTTTTACTAGTAACTGGTATTCTAAATATAAAAGAATGGAGTTGGAATGTTCCTAACACAAAGAAATGATAAATGCCTGAGCTGATGGATACCTCAAGTACCCTGATTTGACTAATACACATTGTATGCCTATATCAAAACATCACATGTACCCTATAAATATATACAAATATTATGTACCCATAATAATTACAATTTTTTTTAAAAATTTAAATACATAAATAAAATTAAAATCCCTTTCTTACCAAGTGACTTGTCCATACCCTATTTGGTGAAACTAGATGCTTCCTCCTTTGTTTTACAGAAACTACATGTCCAAGCCTGGTATGTCAGAAAGACAAAAGGCACTTCATGAATATCTACAACCGATGTCTGACCTGGTTAGAATTCTATACACATGCATTTTTCCAAATCACCTAGCGGTGGTCCTGAACTTGCTTAAGCAAAATATAAGCCACATATATTAATAGAGCAACAGAGAATAGCTACTCACATGCCTAGATTCACAGTCCCTTGAAAATGTAGCTGAAAAATGGAATTTCATACAACTTATTTATTGAAACTTTGTAGTCTAAATTCACTAAAATGTCATTTTAGTAAAAAATTGAACTGTGTTACTCTGCAATTTGAGGTAAGTAGACATCTGTGTTGATAATTGAGTTCCTTTATTGTGTTTCATCATGTATTGTCATTAAGAAATGATGCTTAAGAAACTCTAGAAGGTGCTTAAGAAACAGATGAGCAGATATAACCTTGCTCACATGGAGAACAAATTCCAATGGAGGACTATAATCATTGATAGACAAGTGAATAAACAATGTGATTACAGATTTATTAACTATAATATAAAAGGCTTTTAAAAAGGAGAATGACATGATCCTATTCACTTTCTTAGGAATCACTCCGGCTTCTGGAAGAATGGAATGGAATAGAGTAAAAATTCAAGTGAGGAGACCAGTGCAACAGTCCAGACAAGAAATTAGAAAGACCTGTTCCAGTGTGGTCTCATAAGAAAAGATGGGTTGATAAATTTGTGCTATATTTTAGAAGGTGAGGAGACAAAACCTTCTGATGGATTGAGCGTGAAAGAAAAAGGGATAACTTACCAAGAATGATATCCAGGATTCTAGCTTGTGACTCTGAGGCTAGTATCATTCACTGTGAGAAGGACCAAGAAGAAAGCATGGGTTGCTGGGAAAATGTAGCAAATTCCACTCTGGATGGGTTAATTTGAGATCTCCTGTGGAAAATCAAAATGAAGATATTGACTAAGTATTGAAACACAAAGGCCATGATTTCTAAAGCGAATCCAGGGTTAGGGATGGAATTCAGAAAGTCATCAGGATAGGATAATGGTGAAGCGATAGGAGTAGATCCAATTGAATGGGGAGAAACATTCACAAAAAAGAAAATAGATGCTAAGACCAAACGCCATTGTTTAAAGAATGCATCAAGAAAAGGAAACCTGTAACACACTGAAAAGCAGCAGCTGGTAGATCCAAAAAGACTACCAGATTTCTAGATTAAGGACCTAGAGGGTGATGGCATTATTACTGAAGAGGATTGCTGAGGAGTGAGAGGTTGGAAATCAATAATTGTGTTAGCCGTGTTAACTTTAAGATGACTGTGATTCCTCCAAATGGAGATATCGAGAGGACAGACCAAATATTTGAGTCTATGGCTTAGAGGAGAAGTCTAAGGAAGAGATACAAGGATGTGGAAATTTCTAGCATATATGGTATTTAAAGCCATAAAGTTGGATGAGATCGCCTTGGGAAAAAAATATGTTTACAAAATGAAAACTGGACCAAGCCCTGAAGATCTCCAATGTTCAGAGTTTGAGTCAAGAGAAAGAGCCAGTGAAGAAGAATGAGCCTGAATTGTTACTAAGAAAAAAATAGAACAGTGTGATATCATGGAAGCAAAGATAGAAAATTTTTTCGCAGAGGAGGAAATGATTGACTCTGCTGAACGCTGAAGCTGAACAAGACGAGAACAGAAATGTAAACACTAGATTTGGCACAAGGGATTCCAGTGAAACGGTAGAGGTGAAAGCTAGATCTGAGTGGTTTGAAACTGAAAAGAAGGGGAAGAAAAGATGACAGAACAGAGACCACTTCTTTAAGGAACTTGGCCGGGAAGCGTGGCAGAGAAATGAAGCAATAGACCGAGGGTGTTTAGGGTGGGGAGAATGAGGCTTTTCTTTTTTTCAACGAGAGAAACGCGACAGCATATTTTTATACTGATAAGAATAATCCAATAGAGAGATATTCATAATGTAAAACATAAAAGATAATGTTTAAAAAGACAAGAGGAATGGCATCTCAAGCAAAATTGGAGGATTGGGCTTTGGTAGAATTGACTCTTCTTCCATTTTTTCTGTAAGAAAGAGATGAAGGTTATTTATAGATGCAGCAGTGAGAGTTCTCTGAGGACTATAATTTTTCTCAGTGATATATGAAGTGGAATCTTCTGCTGAGAACTGGATAGGAAAGAGGGGGAGAGTAATGAGAGCATGTAGACAGACAAAATAGTCATCTTGCAGAACAGAAAAGCAAACTTAGTGGTATAACAAGAATAACAATTTTGATATATATTAATGTGCTTTTCTCTTTCGCGTTTCCATGGACGTGACCTTCTCTCTACTCAGACGCATCCATCTGTAGGGGAGTTAGAGAGTAGGTGTCGGGGGCATAGAAGAATGGAGATCTGATAGTGCAGGAATACAAAAATGCAATCAATGCTCAGTTGAGTCCCCAGCAATACCGTAAATTTAAAAAACAGTCTTTGTCAAGAGAAAAAGAATCTCCTAACTTCCTTAAACTCCCAATAATGTATTAAACGCTAGTCTGGCTGGCTTGACCATCCAGTGTATTATCAACAGAGAGAACTCCAGATCGGTCACGGGAAAGTTCCTGCCACGTGGGAAGGGGAGAATCCCACCTAATTCAGTCCAGGAGGAATGTGCACAGGAGAAGAGCAAGAGGTACAGCAATGTCTTTGTCCTTCCTGCCTCTCAGCGTTAAATCTCCGTGGTAAGAGTGCAGAAACGTTCTGACAGGTAGAGAGCCAGTCAAGAACATTGCAGCTAGCAGCCTGCTTCTCCGGGCACAGCCGGAAGAGACATAAATGGCTAGCAGAAGTCCCCCATTTGCCTCAGTACCGTGTCCAGTGTGCAGACAGGGCTGGCTGACCAGAAGAGATCTGGCCCCAGAAAAATACAGGACCACAAAGTGCAAGATCTGGGCAACCAGAACAAATGGCTAAGACTGCAAATTTCAGAAACAGATGCACACCTAAAACCCCCAAAAAGGCCACAGAGGACCAGATACACCTCAGTGGGTACCAGTGCAAAGGGCCGGCTGTCAGCACAAACTGGACATGCCCCCTTCCCAGCGAAGACAGCAGAAGTCCAGAGTTTGTTAAGTGAACCTGAGGTTTCCTTGTCCTTCATTATAGCATCGAGTTACCTGTTCTGTATATTCAGACATCATCAAAAGGAGCCAGAGAGAGTGAAGAGATTTGGAAAACAAAACCCTCAAAAGTTACCCAAAGCAGTGGAATCTAAAATTGAGATTCCATTAATTAAATTTTATATCTAAGTTTCTCCTATTAATACCTTACTGTTTTATCTCCACCCTCCCAACTTTTCCCTTTGCTACTAAATAAGTGCAACTTGGGAGGAGGACATTGCATCAGTTACAGAAAAAATGCAAGCCACATTTTTTTTTTAAATCATAGCTACAATGCGTAAAATTTTGACCCAACAACAGGAGAGAAAAGTCAAAGAATTTCTACATTGCAGTTGAGCCCATCTGAAGTTTGAGATCAAGAATTTAAAATTGTATGTGAGCCTCAGTGTGTGCATTTTTTTCCCCAAACAGTGCTCATGGAAAGCAGTTGGTTGAGTTCAATCAGGCTTGAGCTTTTGCCAGTCAAAAGTGATGGGGGAAAAGAGGGGCGAGGAGGTTTCGCGCATTAGCAAGGGAGTGATAATAGTGATGGACCATGACATTATGTTGGACAAGAAAGGAAATGAAGACAGGAGGGAACTGATGGATAAGGCACATAGGGTCGATGGACTGGAGGTCCCCATGACACTGAAGAATTATTGCACTGGGTGTACGAGAGCAATTGAGCTGGAAGAATACGAGATGGGTGTCACCAAATGGATATTTAAATATTTCAAAGGTGGTGGTGGTTTTGTTCACAATATTTCATATGTGTACAATTAGATTCACATACCTAATAGTATGTATTTACCTACTCTTGCCTACAGGGAAAGAGAAATTTAATAAAGTGACTGAAAATTCAGCAAATTATTTGAAATATTTAAGAAAAAACATCTACATGGAAGCGCACTAGGGAAATTTAGAAACAACCACATAAATAACAACACAAGTATTCACTACAAACTGACCTTTTCTTTCCATCATTGATACAGGTCTCCTAAGAAATTAAACCACAACTTCAATCAAATTATTTAGTTGGTTAATTATTGGATTAATTAGTGCAAGTTATTCTACTAGTTTGTTTACATTTTTTTTACTCATCTCAAAAGTTTTATTAAAAGCATCTGACAAAATTAAAACACACTCATAAAAACTCAAAACAATATACATTCAGAAGTATGTATCTCAATATAATAAAGGCCATATATGACAAGCCCTGGGATACCATTATGCTCAATAGCAAAACACTCAAAGTTTTTCATCTAGTATTAGGAAAAAGACAAGGAAGACCGTATCTGAGAAAAAAGGTAAGGAATCGATTTCACTTACAAAAGCATAAAAATATACAATTCTTATGACCCAATTTGACAAAGGAGGTGAAGGATCTGTTCAGCAAAATCTATGACATATTGGTAAAAGTAATCAGAGAAACAAATAAATGGAAAGATATCCTTTGTTCATTAATTGGAAAAATTAATATTGATAAAACATTCATAATACACAAAGCAAACTACAGATGCAATGCAATTTCTATTAAAATTTCAATGGCATTTTTCACAGAAATAGAAAAAAAATTCTAAAATTTCAGTGGAACCACAAATGTCCCCAAACAACAAACACAATCTTGAGAAAGAAAAGCAAAGCTGAAGGCATCACACTTTTTGAGGAAACTATTACAAGGCTGTGCTAATCGAGAGTATGGTTCTGACATAAACACACACACAGCCTGGCGCGGTGGCTCACGCCTGTAATCTTAGCACTCTGGGAGGCCGAGGCGGGTGGACCGCTCAAGGTCAGGAGTTCGAGACCAGCCTGAGCAAGAGCAAGACCCTGTCTCTACTAAAAGATAGAAAGAAATGATCTGGACAACTAAAAATATATAGAGACAGAAAAAATTAGCCGGGCATGGTGGCACATGCCTGTAGTCCCAGCTACTCAGGAGGCTGAGGCAGGAGGATCGTTTGAGCCCATGAGTTTGAGGTTGCTGTGAGTTAGGCTGATGCCACGGCACTCACTCTAGCCCGGGCAACAAAGCGAGACTCTGTCTAAAAAAAAAAAAAACACACACACACACACACACACACACAAATACCAAGGAAACAGAAAACAGAAAGCAGAAACAAACCCATGTGTATACAGTCAACTAATCTTTGACAAGGGCACCAAGATACACAAAAGTGAAAGTAGCCTATTCAATAAATGATGCTAAAAAGTGACTATCCATGTGAAAAAGAATAAAATTGAACACATACAAAAAATTTTAATATCTTTTTTTTATTTCAGCATATTAGGGGGGTACAAATGTTTAAGTTACGTATATTTCCCTTGCCCCACAGGAGTCAGAGCTTCGAGCGTGTCCATCCCCCAGATAGTGTGCACAGCACCCATTAAGTGTGTATATACCCACCCCCACCTCCCCTCTCCCAGATGGATGAATGTTATTACTATATGATGAATGTTATTACTGTATGAATGTTATGTTATTACTATGAATGTTATTACTATATGACACCCGATGAATGTCATTACCATATGTGCACATAAGTGTTGATCAGTTAATACCAATTTGATGGTGAGTACATGTGGTACTTGTTTTTCCATTCTTGGGATACTTCACTTAGTAGAATGCGTTCCAGCTCTGTACAGGATAATACAAGAGGTGCTAGATCACTATTGCTTTTTGTGGCTGAATAGAGCTCCATGGTATACATATACCACATTTTATCAAACCACTCATGTATTGATGGGTTGTTTCCACATCTTTGCAATTGTGAATTGTGCTGCTATAAACATTCTAGTGCAGGTGTCTTTTTTACACAATATCTTTTGTTCTTTTGGGTAGATGCCTAGTAATGGGATTGCTGGATCCAATGATAGTTCTACTTGTAGCTCTTTGAGGTATCTCCATATTACTTTCCACAGATGTTGTACAAGTTTGCAGTCCCACCAGCAGCGTATGTGTTCCTATCTCTCCGCATCCATGCCAACATTTACTGCTTTGGGACTTTTTGATAAAGGCCATTCTCCCTGGAGGTAAATGATATCTCATTGTGGTTTCGATTTGCATTTCCCTGATGATTAGTGATGTTGAGCATTTTTTCGTATGTTTGTTAGCCATTAGTCTATCTTCTTTTGAAAAGTTTCTGTTCATGTACTTTGCCCACTTTTTGATAGGGTTGTTTGATATTTTTCTTGCTGATTTTCCTGAGTTCTAAATAGATTCTAGTTATCGGCCCTTTATCGGCTGTGTAGCATGCGAATATTTTCTCCCATTCTGCAGGTTGTCTGTTTGCTCTAATGATGGTTTCCTTGGCTGTGCAGAAGCTTTTTAATTTGATCAGGTCCCATTTATTTATTTTTGTTGTTGCTGTGATTGCCTTTGGGGTCTTCTTCACAAATTCTTTGTAGGTTATCTGCTTCTTTTGCCTTACAGCTCGTAGGAGGGCCTCTTTGGTAGTTATTTTGGCCAGTCTGATGACTGTGTGTCGTGGTGTCTTCCTGTTTGCAATGAATCTCCCAGGAGTCCTTTGTGCTTCTTGTACCTGAATATCTAGATTTTTAGCAAGGCCAGGGATATTTTCCTCTATTATACCCTCAAATAGCTTATCCAACCCTTGTGTATTTTCTTCGCCCTCAGGGATGCCTGTGATCCTCACGCTAGGCCTCTTCACATAATCCCACATTTCTTGTAGGCTTTGCTCTTTTCTCTTATTTCTCTACTCTATCTGTGACTGACTTATTTAATTGAAAGGTGTTATCTTCAATCCCTGAGATTCTTTCTTCGGTTTGATCTACCCTATTCTTGAGGCTTTCCACTGTGTTTTGTAATTCCTCGAATAAATTCTGCATTTCCAGAAGTTCTGTTCAATTTTCTTTAATATTTCAATTTCTTTAGTGAATTTTCCAAGTCCTAGATTTTTTTTTTCATGGTTTGTGTTAGTTATCCATTTTTTCTTGCATATCTTTGAGTTTTCTTACGATCCATGTTCGAAATTCTTCTTCTGTTATTTTGGTGTTCTGAATTTGGTTACTATCCATTACTAGAAAGCTGGTGTTCCCCTTTGAGGGTGTGCTTTCCGTTTGATTCTTCATACTTCCAGAGTTCTTTCACTAATTCCTTCTCATCTGGAGCAGCTGTTGCTTCTTACCTTTAGATTTTTATTTACATAATAACACACCCAGTATAGACTCTGAGCCAGTAGGTGGTGTTTGTGATGAGATTCGACCACACCCTGTATGATGCAGCAAAAAGGTGTGCAAATTGACCTCCCTGTCAGCAGGTGGTGCTTGCTGGGAGGAGCAAGCTGCAGTGTTGTTTTTGGGTCTTGTTACCAGCTCTTATTCCTCTGGAGAGCCACTCTAGTGCCCCAGGTGGTGGGTGGGGCCCTGGGACTTCCAGGTGTGTCCTTATTCTCCACCTCAGTGCGGGCAGGTGGGGGAGTGAGGCTGGGTAGGCTGGGTTGGGTGAGCCTGCCCTCAAGCTACACAAATGCTGTCAGCAGGGGTCAAAGGTTTGTTCTCTGCTTCTGGGCAAAGCTGTCAGGGAGGGGCTGAAATGGCCCCACTCAGCTGAAAAGTCTGAGTGTGGAGGTGTGGCCGTCTGAGACCTGCAGTCTGGCAGTCTGGAGCAGGCCTTGCTTCTTTCCACCCTCCCCTATTCCGTGGTTTCTCCCTGGCCTCTGCCAGCAGGCAGGACCTCAAGCCAGTGGATCTCCCCTGGCTGTGATGTGGGCCAGGAGGTTCCCTGCCCAGGATTGCAGCCTAAGCTGGGCACACGGCCCTCCCATTGGAGGAGGGTTGCCCCTCAAGCATGCTGATCTGCCCCTGAAGGCACACACTCCTCAGCAGGCTCATTCACAAATATCCCTTCTGTGCCCCCAGGCAATGCGATAGAGACCTGGGTGCCCAGGATCTGGCCTGCAGGCCTGTCTCCTGGGCCCCAGAGATCAATCCCTGATGCTTCCAGGGAGAGGAGTGCTGGTCTCAAGTCCCCCACGGGGTGCCCAAGCTGGATCAATGTCATTCCACCTCGGGATTTGCCCCATTCTCCTGGAGTCACCAGGCAAACAGCACCTGGGAGGGCTGGCGGGTAGGGAGCTCACAGTCTGAGTACCCTTCATTCCACTGCAGGGCCCCAAAAGGAAAGGTCCTATTCCCTGCAAATGCCTCCTGGTAGCTAAATTGTCTCTCTCCACAGCCACGGGTAGGGGAGGGGAAGGGGAGAATGAAGCAATATGGCGACTGCCGATCGGCTTGGGTCTGTGGCTGGGAGGTGTCCCACGGGAGCTGGGGGCCTGGTGCCCTGTCCACAAGAGGTTCACCTCTCACTGGCAGCAGCATATCTGGGCTGGTGTTGGCAGGTCTCTCCACCCACTCAGAAGCCCACCAGCAGTCCAAGATGCAAGGGAGGGGAAATTTAACCGCTCCAACTACCCTTGTTGCTGGTCTCCAAGCCTCTCAGGGGCCTTTCTCCTTCCAGTTCTCCTCTGCAACTTCCGGGGGAGTCTCCTGTGTTTTCAGCACCCTTTCTTCCAACCCTCATCCGATCTGCATTTGTCTGCCTGTTTATTTTTTACTTTCTTCTAAAGTCTGTCTTTCTTGCAGAGACACTCCAGCTGGCAGTTTTTCTCCTCCGCCATCTTGCCCCGGGACCTCGGGAAATCTGCCCCGGAAATGAAAGTAACGCTCCCATGAGTCTGCGGGGAGGTCGTCTCCACCGCTGAGCTCGTCGGCAGCTGGCTCTACATTTTTTAAAAGAAGAAAACTGCCTTTTTTTTTTTATATTACCCACTTAGACATCTCCCTTGCAACTGAACCAAATTAGAAAAATTTTAATCCAAACGTCTAGACTTAGAGATAGCTACATTGAACCATTACAAGTTCCTTCCACTTAAATTCAATGATCAAATGTTCTGATTTGTCTTCATCTTACCAGCAGAAGTGGACTCACCATGGAAATAGAGATTAAGGCACTCCTGTGCTTTGTCTTTCTGCGTCTCCGTATCCAGATCAGTTTCCTGCAGTTTTTTCCACACCTCCACAGAATGCAAACATTTCATATTCTTAAAATGGAAGCACTCTTACAATATTTCTGTATTTGGAATTTGAGATATTCAGAAGCTAATCAACAGAATAATTCTATATATCTGTCACTACAAGTGAAAATACCATTTGGTCTGATTAAATCAACCTTTAAAATTAGCAGAATTAATGGAAGAAATGTGTTCATATAATTCAAGTTAAAAAAAAATAATGTTTTAGTTCGAACTATATAGTAAACTGATGAAAGAATCATCTTTTTAACTAATAGCGTCTAAATCAAGAACCACAACATTGAGGACAAAAGCCTGCTCTGGACTTCCCTATTATGCTAAGCCAGCATCCTACTCCAGAATGATTTGAATTTGAATACCTTTAGGCAAGGCAAGGCCCTCTAAAGCTCCCGCCGTATTCACTATATGTTTTCCACCCAGTAACTTTGTTCCCTACCCATAAATGATCTTTATTGTGAGACTTCTAGTCTATATTACTCTCTATTTCTTTGTATAACAATATAATTAAATTATATTGTTCTTATTTGCATTTTTAAAATATTAAGCCATTTCAGGTTTTTAAATTTAAGCTGCCCTTTTTTATTTTAAAAGTGTCCAAAATGCTTCAATGTCTTCTAGCAACTGTTTGACCTGAATTCCTTAAGTAAACACATTATTGCCAAAGATTTGAGAAGACAAGATAATTCTTGACTGTCTTCCAGTTTCAACCACAAAGAAGTTAACCCATTTTTGCTAACATGAGAAAATATATATATTATCTTCCTAAGTCCAAATTCCTTGAGGCATCATTCAAACTTCACATGAGGTTCAGAGTGTAGTAATTAGCAGTAGGCTGCTTACATTTGCCAATATATTTGTACAAACATATGTTGGCACTCGGTTCCATATCAGCTACACATCAAAGAAGGGTACTGAGCAGAAATTATCCCACCTCAGGGCTGGATTAGTGTCTCTGCCTAAAATAGGCCTCATTTCAGGGTATGGTTTGGGGGAAATTAAAGAACTTACATGGCCTGAGTATCGGAGTGAATCCACTAACAAAAAGCCATCCTGAATATTTCTGCCATTCTTTTTCCAGCCCTGCTACTATGATCCTGGGGCAAGTTGTAACTTCTTTTATCTTCAGTTGGCTGGTATGCAAAAGGGGAACCCTATAATTCTCTCCCAACCTACCTCACAGGAAGATGGGCATGTCAAGAATCCTCATGCCAGGAAAGTTGGTGTTCCTGCTAACTGCCTTTTTCAGCCATGCATAAGCCTTCACGTTACCTAGATCCACACCCGCCATGCCTCTCCGTAAAGATTAAAGTCCAGAATTCCCAAGACAACCAAGCCAAGGACGGAAGATAGAGGTAAATCTCCCTGATGTCACCTCTCGAGAAAGGCTAGTTTTCTTGTTAATACTGTGAATTTCAAGATCACTACTGCCCAAGTGAGCTCATCCATTTTGTGAGAAAACCAAAGAATTTTAAAATGTTAAAGCCGACAATGTACAAAGTTCTGTTCATGTTCCTCTCATTCAGTCCTCCGCAACGACTTTTGAGGTAGCCATGATTATCCGCATTTTGTGTATGTGGCACCAGGATGAGGCATTGAGTAACTTCCTCCAGGTCAAACCTTTATTAAGTCACAAAATTAAAATTCTAATTCAACTCTGACTCCAAAGCTAGGTAAGGTAACTGTTCTACCACAGCTAAGTTCGGAGGTAAAACAATCACAAACTGATCAAGAAGGAAATGTCAATCAGTGACGTACTGGAGCCAGCCCATACCAGTTTGGGAAAGCCAACTGTTAAATTTTTAGCAATTGTATGACAGTCATTATTAAAAATTAAATTATATAAATATATAACTAAATAAATTATATGAAGAACAAAGGTAAGAAATAATCGAAACTATTTACATGGCAAATGGATCAACACAATTTCAAAAAGACCTTCTATGATAGTCTAAGTCACACTCCCAAGAGACACAGTGCCCATCCGGAAACACTGGCAATGCAAATTTAAAAATTGAAATTGACTGTTTCAGTTATCCGTTGCTGCATAACAAACTACCTCAAAATTTAGTGAATGAAACAATAACCATTTTATTCTATCTCAGATTCTTTGGAGTTAGGGATTCTAGCAGGGCCAGGCTGGATAATTTGTCTGCTCTGTATACTGTCAACTCAGGTAGCAGATGGGCTGGTGTGCCCCATTCGAGATGGCTTCACTCACACATCTGGTGCCTTCGCAGACACGGCTAGAAGGCGGAGCGCTCAGCTGGGACGGCTGACTAGAGCACTAACACATGCCTCTCCGCAGCTGCCTCAAGGTAGTTGGAGTTATATCAAATTCAAGGCTCCCAGAAAAAGTAATCTAAGAGACAAGTAGAAGATCTTACAGCCTGGGCCCCAAAACTGGTACAGCATCATTCTGCCATATTGTAGCCACAGAGCCTGCCCAGATTCAAGGGGAGGGCACACAGACCCCACCATTTGATGGAGGAGGGTCAAATCATTGTTGCCACCTTTACCTGGCTAATGTTTTTTATTTAGTATTTTAAATAATTTATTTAACTGTTGGTTTCCATCTTTATAAATGCTACATAAAATTGCATTTTAAATATATATAATAATATTATTTTCTGTGCAGAATTCACTCTGTTCATTTCACATACTTGCATCTGTTTCATGACTGTTGTTTATCGGAATTGGAAGATAAAAAAAATGAAATGATAGTTTCATTTTCAAAAAGTGAAAACCTTAAGCAGGGCTTGTCTTATCCTGGGGTGCTAAGACTATTAAATATGTGCTGTGACATACCAAAATATTCTTGAAATCCTTTGCTCCAGGAGTTAAAATACGAAACCCCTTAATGCTAGCGGCTTGGACATGACATTGTTGGTGATACAGAAAACAAGACAGGACGGAGAAGAGTAGGAAGGAACACAAAAAGGTTGGGATAGGAAAGGAGAGTGGAACCCACAGCAAACCTTTCCTACTTCATATTTCTATATAGGTCGTGGCCTGTCTTTAAACAAATTTCTTGCCAATAATGCCCAGAAATGTGAGTTCTTATTTTGCCATCTCTATTTCGCATTCTTAAATCATTTAATTCTTCCCTATTTTGACAACACATTATTCCTCATTTTCCCATTACATAACCCTCTACCACTTGAGTCTCAGATCTGCCTATAAAATGTTGAACAAACATATAAACCACACCGCATTTCGAAAAAACTTCTCCCAGACCCTAACCAGACTTCAACCCACAGCATTTACTGGCCTTGTAGAAAGCGGTGGTATCATGTGATCACAACTGACAGTGAATAATCCGAGAATCATGCCAAAGATCTGAATCATGGGAATCGTACATTTTTGTTTTTATACTTTAATCAAAAATCACCAAACCATTTTCGATTAAAAAAAATTGCATCTGGGGTTGTCAACACATGTGCCAAGCTTCAGTTGAGGGCAATTTGGAATGGTTAGGCTATAAAATGATCAAATAGCAACTTGGTAAATGGAAACAGTGACAGATTTTTAGCTCGAGAAATTCTCCCACAGATCAAGGCAACAGGACCGGAGAAAAGCTCACAAGGAGACTCACGCAGGTAGACAGTGGTACCTTCTGCAGTGTGGGCTCCATCACGCAAATACACTACGCAAGAAAAGTTGTTTTCAAGGTCGGGAGTTGTCCTGAAGCACTTACAGGCTGAAGTCAGCCCACTGCAGGCTGGAAGGAAAGGATCAGACAATGCCTTTGAGAAGCCTGGGCACCCAGAGTTCTAGAGAGTGGTAAGAGGGTGTCTGGGAAAAGGAAAGACCACTGGCTCCCGCTCAGATGACCTGGGTTTCAGGCATGGTTGGCTACTAGTTCTCTGTGAATCCTTGGGCAAAATGTTAGTTGGATTTTCCTACTAACCCACCAAGCTATTTATTTCTCCCTTGGAAGCTGTATGTTCCCAGCCTAAAGAAGTGTTTTGTTTTTTTAATGTGCCACACTCATATACTGAGGTTACAGCAAAACTGCATGTGTTAAAATGTCTTGCCAGGCTGCATACACTCATTTTTAAAACTCTGATTCAGATAACTGCACATCTAACCTTTCAGGAAAAGTTTCATGAATAAAAGCTGCAGAACTTAAACTGTAAAATTTCACTTAATAAATGTTTCCCAGCAAATCTATCTTCTTGAAAAGCTTTCGTGAAAGGTCACTAATAAACTATCAACCTTTTTTAAATTGTGATTAGAATTGCATTTTGAATATAATCCAAACATGATTGTTGAGAAACACCTTCATTTCTTCTTAGCCCTTAGCACTAATTTTCACATGTAATTTGTTATTTTTAGAATCCTGACAGACTATATTTAAACAGTTCTATGACAATTTATAAAGTTGCTTAATTAAGTGAGTAGGATATTTTTTCCTAGGGAAAATCCTCAGCCCATATCCAGATATTATTTTAAACCTTGGTATTTTAAGGATTCTTTCAAGGTGTTTGAAGTATTCTTAATAGTTATTCAATTACTATGAAACCCAATTTTATTCTTCTAATCTCTATAATCAAATCTTTACTTTCATGACTTGCTATTAAGCCTCTATTTTAGGATCATAAAACCAGATATTCATCTTCTGTGACTTGTTACCATCAAGTTGAAGGTGGCAAGAATTTCATACATACTTACAGTAGAAATGCTTGTTAAGCACACAGAAATAAAATGTGTGCCATGATGTCTTCGTCCACTTAGTGTTGCTATGACGCAGTGCCACAGACTGGGTGATATACAATAAAAAGAAATTTATTTCTTCAAATTCCAGAGGCTGGGAAGTCCAAGATTGAGGGGTCACGTCTGATGAGGGCCTCCTTACCCTGTCGCTGCATGGCAGAGCATCACATAGCAAAAAGAGCATGCCAGCTCAGCTCTCTCTTCCTTTTCTTATAAAGCCACCAGTCCCATCATGGGAGTCCTTTCTCAGTAAGTGATAGAATAAGTACACAAAAAAAATCAGTCAGAATATGAAAGACTTGAATGATACTATCCACCAACTAACTCTACCCAACAATAGTAGATACACACTTTTCAAACTGCAATATATTATATTCTGGGCCATAAAGCAGATCTCAACAAATTTAAGAGAATTAAAATAATACAAAGCATGGCCTCTGACCAAAGGAAATCAAACAGAGATGAATATTAGAAAAATGTCTTGAAAATCTCCACTATTTGAAAATTAACACATTTCTAAATAATACAAAACCAAAAAAATCACAAAGGAGACTAGTATTTTGAATTGAATGAAAATAAAAACAAAACCTAACAAAATTTGTAGTACACAGCCAAAGCAGTGCTTGGAAGGATATTTATAGAATTAAATTTTTATAATAGAAAATAAGAGATACGAATAAGATTTAACCTTTCTCCTTAAGAAAGAAAAAGAACAAATTAAATTCAAAGTAGGCAGGAAGAAGACATAATAAAGATATGAGCAGAAAGCAATAAAGAAAGAAAAACAATGGTAAAGAAATCAATTAAACCCAAAGCTAATGCTTTGAAAAGATAATAAAATGGATAACCTTTAGCCGAATTGATCAAGAAAAAACAAAGAAGATATGATCTCGCTTTTATGTAGAACCCAAAAAAGTTGAACTCATAGAAGCAGAGTAGAATGGTGATGGGGTGGGGGAGGGGAGGAGGCAGGATTGGGTTGATGTTGGTCAAAGGATACAAAGACAGGAAAAATAAGTGCAAGAGATCTATTGTATCCTACGATGAGTATATGAGATAATATGTTAATTAGCTCAATTCAGCCATTCCACAATGTGTGCATCTCTCAAAACAACATTTG
>RJWJ010000081.1:374104-455558 GCA_004363605.1 Indri indri
TTCTGAGCTCAGGAGTTCGAGACCAGCCTGAGCAAGAGCGAGACCCCATCTCTACCAAAAATAGAAAGAAAAATTAATTGGACAGCTAAAAATATATATATAGAAAAAATCAGCCGGGCATGGTGGCTCATGCCTGTAGTCCCAGCTACTCGGGAGGCTGAGACAGTAGGATTGCTCGAGCCCAGGAGTTTGAGGTTGCCATGAGCTAGGCTGATGCCATGGCACTCGCCCCAGGCAAGAGAGTGAGACTCTGTCTCAAAAAAAAAAAAATTAAAAAAAAAAAAAAACAACATTTGTACACAGTAAATATATACATTTTTGTCAGTTAAAAATAAATAATTTTTAAAAATATTTTGAAAAGTAATTATGCCTTTATGTTTTCATATGAATTGCATTCAAACCAGATATCTTACATGTGAAGAATTGGTTTCTTAAACTAAGTTTGGAAGTTAACAAACACTTTCCTTTTTTTAAAAAAAATAGGCCTGAATCACCAAAAATGTAGTAGCAAAATCTAAACATTCTTTCTGTTCTCGTCTTGAGCATTTCTCACTCTCCAAACAAGCAAACAAACAAAAACAAAGACAGAAAGACAGGCAAGGATTGTCCAGCATTAGGGATTTTTCATTAGACAGAAAGTTTTTATCTCACTGCACACTCAAATGTAAGCACTTCAGCTATTGCTGTACACAAGCAAAACTAAAAGCTCATTTCCTTTGTTGCTATAGAGCAGAATATTAAGTCATTATTATGATCCGTCAATTCGGTTTCATGACACACCAAATACATGGTTGGAATACATTCTACTTAAAAATTTTAAATGGCTCTGCCACATATCATCTTTACATATAAGTTTAGCACAATGATATTTCCTTTTAAATATCACTTAAGATCACTCAATTATGAGAGTGGAGGAGAGAGCCCTTTAGTAATAGTATTGTTGAATATTGGAATGAAAATCCCTGAGCTCCTTGTCTTATGAAATAAGTCTTTTTGTGTGCATAAAATATAGTTCAACATTAAGCATTTTCTACAAAATGGGGGACAAATCCCAGAGTAATCTTCATACAAAGTTATTTTAGGTGCCTAATGCCTGTAAAATTATAGCTATGCCTTGTCCTAAAGTTGAGGGTCTTTCAACATTTTCATCATAAACCCCGTTTTTCAGGGGCTTATGATACAACTATAGAAATTGGCTTCAGGATGAAACTTGGAATACCCAATTTCAGTATGATCTCGTTAGAACCAGTTGAAATAAAGACCAGAAAGTTTGCATTATATCTTTCTCATTTGGCTATCTATATTTTTAAGTTAAAAGAAACATTTTGAGGCATTTCCAGTAGTTTTTCATTTTTCGAAAACCTTTATGGCATTTTGGAAATACAGCAAAAAGGATAAAAAGAAAATTTAATGAGTAATTAGTGTCTCAAGAGAAGGATAAAAGAGGTGCTGCATCTCTCACAGGCAACTCACCCTCCAAAATCCAGGTAAGGTCAGTGGATATTGAAACTCATTACAACATATGACATTTATTTTCAGTGAAGAGCTTTCAATGAATGAGAACAGAATACCTAATTGAGGGCTATAGCACAGAAAGTCATGGGAAAATTTAACCATAAACGTTCATTATACAATGAAGTAGTATTCTAACTTTCAAAAAACGTAAAAATACGATTCACTCTGAAATAATAGCAGTAGCTTATATTCCAAATACTTATTTTTTTTTCCTGACACATGCAAGAAACTACCTTTCTTTAATGAGAAGATATATCGTGTAAGAATTTATAAAGATATTTAAATACAGATATTGTTATTTAAGCAAACTGGAGCTTTCCCATATTTATTGTTAGAATAGTAAGTCCTGGAGAAGGTATGCAGAAAAGGGTGCTTTAGCAAACTGAGTTGATATACTTCCCTAGCTCCTAAATTACTATTTGACAAGATGAGGGACACAAATGCCGTTGTTCTTTGCTTTGCTGATTCCTATTAAACACAGCCACAACCCTTCAGAGCAACAGTCTTATTCTTCCTCTACACATTGCCCAGTGACTCTCATCTTTTGCAAACTCCACCTTTGTTGATACCATCTTAGCACCAGCTAAGTGGACATAAAGTGTTCTTCTCGGGCCTGGCAAGGAGCAGGGACTCAAAACCCCTCCCCA
This sequence comes from Indri indri, assembly GCA_004363605.1. Taxonomy (NCBI): domain Eukaryota; kingdom Metazoa; phylum Chordata; class Mammalia; order Primates; family Indriidae; genus Indri; species Indri indri. The sequence goes on from RJWJ010000081.1 coordinate 376,267, forward strand.
CTGCCTTTGCGCTTCTTTCTTGCTTCCCTGGCAAGTTCGTCACGCCCCAACACAGGTCTTCATGCTCTATGTGCACTATGCACTTTTGATTGGCCCCATAGTGAACTTGGGCCAGATCTGGAAGGTGTAAGGTCAAGACACACGAAAGAAAATCAGACTCGAGAACTAAGGTTTGTAAACTGAAAGGTAACGAATCTTTGCTGGGAGGTAGCAAGATGAAAATCATCTTATTCTGCTACAAGCTGCTGAGTCTGAGTTTTCTTACCCGAAAAAAATAAAAAGATTGGATCAGAAAATTTTTAAATCCCTTCTAGCTCTAAAGTTGTGGAATTCTTGTGGAAAGAAATACTTAGTCCAGTTAGGTAAATTTTTCTATCATTTAGCTCAATGTAATCCACACAGATAACAGTTTTCTCCCCTGAAAGCAGTTTAATGTCCTGCCTAAACATAGGATTCTGTATGATAAAATTCAGACTTGTGCCTGAAACTTCCCATTTTGCTAATTCGCGCATGCTAAGACATTCACAGACTCCTTTCCCGGTAATAGGCAGCTGACCGTTTGACCACTGCCCGGCTACATGGCCAAATCCATACGAGAAAATATGGACAGAGGGCTATGCCGAAATCCTTCATTCTTGTAGATTTGAAACTAACCCACTGGAAAATCCAGTAGCTTTGGGGGGTTAGTTGTGCATGTGAAATGCGAGCTTCTTAAGAACCTAAACCAATATTCATAATTTGATGTCATCCAGACCCTTTTTCTTCCCAGTGAAGTACAAGAAAAGGCTACAAAGATGAGAAAAGGGAGGCGTAGAATCTATGTGAGTTTGAATTAATCTTCGGCTTTTTTGTCAAAGTGTACAAAGAATTTTAAAGTGCCAGAACTTGGGAGTGCAGTCTAAAGGAATCTGGCCACTCAGTTTGCTTATCCCAATAGCTATCAACCAGGGTACTGCAGAAATTAAGATACTCGCACTTACAAAGATCTAAGCCTTTTTCACCGTCACACCAGGCCACACAGCACCACCCTCAGAATTCCTCTTTCCTCTGTCGATACGAGCTGCTATCAGTCACTTTGGTTATCCACGGCCTTGTCTCTGCTGAATTACTGAGGTGGATGGGGAGAGCCCCATAAACACCAGAGAGGAAGGATATGCCCTAATATCCTTAGGATAGCCTTCGAATATGCTGTGATAATTCCAAATGGGAGCACAAAAGCAAGAACAAATTAAGACGCATGAAAGAGACAGATAAGCAAGAACAGAAGGACAGTACTACGTGTGCAAAGTGATAAGATACGTCGGAACCGAGAAGGGAGTGGCGGGCTGGGAGAGCTTTCTTTCCAAATAGCGAAGTATGTTCCTTCGGTTCCCTCGGGAAGAATGTTCAGATGGTGTAGCCCAAGTCGGAAACCCAGAGACTATTCTTATCATAGAACTTCTCTTAAAAACCTATAAAAAGGTCCTCATGAAATTATTGTTGCTCTTTTTATTTCTTGGTCCCCGTGATCAAATGACTTCTGTCATCTTCGAGAAATTTTGACGGCCTCTGGAAAATGACACATTGCGGTAAGGAGGCGAGTCAGGCTGGAAAGACCCACGGCCAAAAGTACCTTCACTGACTACAAGTCAAGTCGGGAATGGGGAGATGAGAACACAGTCAGCCCTTGCAAATGTAAGGAGATTTTCCGGTAAAGCAACAATAATTTAATTACAAAAACGCTTCTGATACTGCTACCCATGAAATCTTTTTTGGCAAAAAGACTGACAGCGTAAGTACAGCAGGCTAAGTGATTACTGATAGGTTTGAATTAGAGCCAGATTAAAGGTACTATTCTGGCTTTCCGTGCAGGGCGCTGGAAGCAGCGGCCACATGTTCAAGCCTGAACCCTTCCACTCACATATACTCTAAGGCCACTCTGTTTCGTCAAGGCACATTAACAAGGTTTGAGTCAGTGGGCTGAACATCAACATTTTTCCCTGCTGACATATTTATCATTAGTACAAAATATTAACATGAGTCTGATTGATTTCTATGGCACAAATCAAATGCTACCGCAATCGTGCTGTGTGATGTAACTACAGAACAATCATTTTGAAGGGCAAACCATCCTCACCATCATGAGGCACAGTAGCATTGCAATCCTTCACGGCCCCATAGTGCTGTGAGTTTTGTAGCCAGTCTTAACAGCCCATGAAGGCTGATAAACACCTTGTGTTTAATAGCAGACTAAGAATCACTTAATGATGATTTTTAAGCCTGGGTGTGGTGCCATTTATATTCAACAGGTTGAAAAAAAAAATGATGCTTTGTATTTTACTGGGAATGATCCAGATTTTTATTCAAAACAGAAGTGCTGAAAAAAAGCTAAAAAAAAAAAAAATGCTACACAGTTTCTGTTCTGGACCATTAATTTTTCAGTCAGATTTAACTATCATTTAATTGGTTCCTGATGCTAAAACTTGGATTCCACTTTAAATGCTTGAAACGAGAGCATATAGAATAATTTGTTATGCTGAGCTATTCATCCCAAATGTCCAGGGAAAATAAACCAACTTCAAAATAAAACTGAGCTACCTTCTGCGATGACACAAAATTAATAACGTAGTCTAAGAAATAAACTGTGGGTCTGTGTTTGCCAAAAAAAAAAAAAATCATTAGGGTTTCCATGATGAAGTAATATTTAATTCATATTAATGACCAACATAAAGGGGGTTTCTTACAACAACAAAAAAATTCTGTGAGCATAAATTTCAGAAATCTGACCTAATTTACCAATATTTAAAATCATAATTCAGATAAATCTGTTTTTCTTGGGCATGTAAATGAATTTTTAGTACTTTTTACTTCTTATATTTATTGATTAATTAAAATTAGAGGTAAGGGAGGAATGCTTGAGCCCAGGAGTTCGAGCAGTTTGGGCAGCATAGCAAGACCCCATCTCCAAAAACAAATAAATAATAAAAAATTTAAAAATTACTGGTACTACTTAATCCTTTGATTAATTTCTAGAAGAAAATTCAAGCTTTCCAAAAATTTCAAGGCAGTCCACCTCAGTACTTTACAATTTGAAATGTAAAAAGGGAAATACCCTATAGACAGTTTTTTGTGGGGTTTTTTGTTTTTGTTTTTGTTTTTTGGCAAGAATAGAAAAATATTATTGGATGGAATTTAACCAGAAAAGTGGCTTGAGACATTTGCATTGTAAATAGGTTTCTGTTCACACCAAACAGTACATTTGTAATCTGGCTCCACTAACCAGCTCAGAAATACAAGCTCTGAACAAGAATCTCGCAAGTGCAGGTAAGCACCAGTGAAAATCCTGTGAAATGACCGCTAATTCAGCATGAACCCGGCGCGATTCAGTAACCAGTCTTCTGGGTAGATGCCAAATTAGTCAGATAATTTCTCTAGCTTGCACCTAGCCCTAGAGGTGCAGTGGACAAATTCTTTAGAGCTTCTTAAGGATACCTTGTAGGTCCTTAGCTATTGGCAGTATAACAATGCCAGCCATGTTTCTGTAGCTTCAATAATCACGAAACACTCTGCAAATGAAGAGCTTTCTTTACCACACACATGAAGTTTAAAGACAATATAGCTGAGCTGTTTTCCAGTGATTGAAACTGCAAGAGAAAAATGAGGCATATAACGTACAATTTAATTTAGAAGAGGTAAAGCAGAGTTCCCTACACTCCCAAAAATGTCTTAGAAATTCACTAGTAAAATTCATCCTTAATGTTATTTTAACTCTAATGCCCAATGAATACTTTCACCCTCTTGCAAAGTACTAGCTATATACGTATTTTTATAATTTTTTTTCCAATAAATCAGTCCTTTGATTCCAAATGAATTTCTTTTGCATTAAAGTTTTGAAGTTTCTCCCCCACCAATACATCAGAATAGTTGTGTTAACTGCCTTTCCGGGTTCTTCTTTCTAGGCAAGATGGTCTGTTAGCTTAATGATATAGTCTGGCTTGGTGCCAAGAATTCATCACCTTTCCTCCCTCGGAACCTCTCCCACTCCAGAGCTACCTATCTCAATGAACGGGGCCAGGTCGCAAAACAGAAAACTGGCTAGACTCAGAGGCTCCTGTGACTCCCACAACCCCCACATCTAATCATCCCTTAAGTCCTGTCCAGGGTACCCCCAACTATGTCTCAGGTTCATCTTCTCATTTTTATCCTTTGCCCATTGCCTTCATTGAGGCCTTTATAATTTTTTGCCTGAACTATCCCAATACTTTAATTTTGTTCCCCTAGGTTCCTTCTCTTCCCTGTCCCTTCTGTTCAATAACTCCAACCAGCCAGGTCCCTCCGCTTTGCAAAACCATCCGTGGCTGCAGCGCCTACAGTCCAAAATCTAAACTCCTGAATCGTCCTTACGAGACCTTTCTGGTCTCCCCTCGGACCAATCTCCATATTTTTTTTAGTTTGCATTTCCTTAAACTTCTCGTTTTCTTTTTATCTTTGAATCTGCTCCTTCCTCTACGTGGAATATCTTTCCCATCCCACCCCTATAAAATCTGCACAAGGAATTCCTTACGGACCTTCTCCTACATCCTTGAGAAAACCTTCCCTCTCCACCCCTGGCAGCGGGGCTTTCCCTGGTCTTCCTTTCTGACCACCATTCCACTCCTCCCCAAGGACACCCGTCCTGCTGCCAAGGAATTAGCAGTGTATGCGGAGTTGTGAGTCCCCTGAGGGCTGGGGTTTTAGTTTATCAATTTTGGTATTCCTGGCACCTAATCCAAGTCCTGAGAATCTGAAATGGGGAAGACAGCAATGGGTGAGCTGTTGAGGAAGGAAAGAAGGAAGAAAGGAAGGAAGGAATAACAAAAAAAAAGGAGGGTGAAAGGAAGGGAGAGAAAACCACCCGGATGCCCTTATTAGAATAAATGGGTTTGGCCAACTAGGTAACCAACTACTGAAAAACTGGCACAGGAAAACATACAAAGAAAGGAACACACCTTTAACCTGCCGACTGGGAAGCTTGTGTGTGAGACCTGAGAAAGATCTAAAAAGACATAGTACAGTTCCTTCTAACCTGAGTGAGTCATGTGTTGAGACTGGTCTTGAAACAATAGTATCTAAAAAGAAAGAAAATAATGAATGCCAGAAAGGGGGTGGGAGGATGGTTTTCTCTAAAAATACACCCTAGAGATCGAAATGGGAGGGGGAGAGGATAAAGGTTGACTAGACACGAGTGAAGCCAAAAAATCACCTTTCCCCCGTTCCAGCGGCAGGAGAGAAAGGAAGGGGAGATTGGAGATCATGGAAAAAAATCAGCCACTCTGATTACATGTTACATGTTTTTGACTCACTCAAATTTCAGGGGTGGAGGGGGAGAAGGGTGTGTTTTTACTATCGATTAATCCCCCTCTCCCTGTGTTTCTCAACCTGGTGACATTGTTGAACTTCAGGGAGGGGAGCGTAGAATTAAAGTAGCAAAAAGTCGGTTTTCTCTGATGCTACTAGACATTCTTCTTAATGAAAACTTCCCGCGATTGTTTACTTTTATGCAGCTACTGAGATCCCGACTCGAGAGGGTTTGTCTTTTATGACCTGGCACCTGAACATTCTTTGTCTACGTACCGAGAAGAGTCATCCAATAAAGAAAACTGTAGAACGTTATTATCCCAACAGCAGCTTATAACCAAGAAGGCATTCTAAGTTTTTGTCTGGCCTTTTAAAAAAATGTGATGCTTCTGAGATAGATGATCACTTGTTCAAAATTTGAGAAAAAGAAAGATATGAATGTTATACTCTCAAGAAATCCACTCTTCCAATATGGTGGCAAAAAAAAAAAAAAAAAAAGCCTGAAGACACAGCAGGAATAAATAATTCTCAGTGATTTATTTGCAGAGCCTGAAGTGTATGGTTCTGAACGAGACGTTTGCCAGAGCTGCAGCAGCGGCTTGACACAGCACCAGACCTGTTCCAAGCTTCCAAACTGCTTTTCCACAGACGTTCCCTCTGTGTTCGTGCTGTATTTCCTGTTCCAAAGTCAGTTAGTTCTTCCGTTTACTTTTTCCTCTAACCCGTGTCTATTCCATCAGGCTAAACCTGAGGGTTCGGTTCCAGTGACACGGGTGAGACTGACTCCGTGCCACCCGGTAATCACCAATCCACACCCTAATCGGCGCTGTGCCATGCCCCCTGTCCCAGATAAGCAAATGACCTTCATGCATTCACTCATTCATTCATTCAGCAAGTATGGAGTGAGAAACTGCTACATGCCTGGCACGGTGCCAAGTCCCAGGGTGCGAAGGTGAACGGGCTTCCATCCCTGCCTCTCTTCACCGTGAACCCATTACGACAATATGGGTAGCAAGTGTGTAAGAGAGGAAAACAGACAGTAAGGAAACGGAGAGGAAGGAATGACCAACACCCAGTCCTTCCTCCGACGGGAACGTAAGTTTACCTTCAAAGGAGAGTAATTATACTTAATCCAGAAATGACTATAACTTTCTTATGTACCATTGTATAAACATTTATACTGCTTCTTATGACATGGGTCTGTAAGATCATCTTCTATAGACAAAACTAAGAGGTAACTTAAAGAAATTATCTGGATACCTAGATAGCTGTTTGGGGGATACAGAGGGAAGGAAGTGCCTAGGGAAGAGGGTAAAAGTGTATAAATCATTGAGGAACTTGCTCAGAGTGTCTGTAGACGTGGAATGCAATTCTGCATGCATGACTGAGAATTAACAAACTGCCTCCATCAGAGGCCTGCCGGAGTGAATTCACTGAGACGCCCCCCAACTTACAGAGATATAGGACCTGATGGTTTTCAAGGCAATTTTCTTCTCATTATCTCTATGCACCCAAGGCTTAATCACAGAATAAGTAAATTGAGGCACTCATGGAAAATATTAAAATCCCAATCTGGCCAGGAAAACTGAGGATCAGAGAGCCATGCTAGTGAAACCAGCACACCCGAGTTCTCCAGTTTTCCGATTCCTGACCACTGCTTTTCCACCAACGCACCGCCTCTGACACGTCCCTGTGTGCAGAAGCAAAGCAGAGAGATTGAAATCTAAACACACAGACAGGCTTTCGGCCAGATAGATGTGACTGCATAAATTTGATCTCTAATGCCTCTAACACCCCATCAGGTATCTAGAGTAGGTTCTTTGCTATGCTGGATCTCACACTGAGAAAGAATAAACCTCGAAACATGAGAGTAGGAGCAGAGCATCTTCTTTGAAGACGATGGAGATTTCGGAGGTCAACACTTGCTGCTGCCGTCTGAAGGAGGCTCGGGGATCACGAGGAGGAACAGTCAGTCCTGGAAGCGATTGTGAAATCCACTCGATAGTGAAGACATTTATCTTGCAAATCTATTCATTACTCTGTTCCAGTCTGTTGAGCTGCTATAGCAAAATACCTTAGACTGGGTAATTTAAAAATAAAAGAAATGTATTTCTTACAGCTCTAGAGGCTGGGAAGTCCAAGATCAAGGTGAGAGCAGATTCGGGTTCTGGTCAGGGCCCCCTTCCTCGCTGCTGGTGCCTTCTGTGCTCTCACACAGCAGAAGGGGCAAGGCAGCTCCTTCCCCCTCTTTTGTGAGGACAGTAATCCCATTCATGAGGGTGGAGCTTTCATGTCCTAATCACCTCCTAAAGGATCCACCTCCTAATACCACCACCATGGGGATTAGCTTTCAACATGAATTTTGGAAGGACACAAGCATTCAGACCATAGCACCTGGGAAGGTTTTTCCCTGGTTAGCAGTAGAAAAATGTGGGTAGAGGCTAGCATTCAGTTCAGATCTGCAACTGAACGGGAAGAGATGCCTGCCAGCCAGAAGTATCCAGTGTTGATGACGATAAAGCGAGTTCAGCTATTCCAAAAGTTATCTGATACTGGACCAAAAGACTTAGAGGCTGTGCCCATGAAAGGACTCTGCCCCCTGTATTTGAGGTATATTGGTTTGGCTTTTGCAACAGACAGACCAAAAAGAGTAGTGCCTTGGACAGAATGGAAGCACATTTCTCTCTCAAGTGGCAGTCTCAGCAGTCCTGCAGGCATGACAGTTCTGTGATGCCAGGAACCCAGGCTCCTTCCAGCTTGTTGCTCAGTCATGGCTGCCCCAGCTCCAGTTCTCCCCCCATGACCCAATCAGCAGAGAGCAGAAGAGAAGAAAGAAAAGGTACATCACCTCCCTTTGAGCATGTAATCTAGAAGTTGCACACGGCACCCTCGCCCATATCTTATTGGCCAGAATTCCATCACATATACACGCCTCGTTGCACAAGATGCCCAGCTAGAAATTCTGCTTCCATAGTAACTGGGGAGAGTAGCTATCAGAGGATAACCAGCTGTTTTGGCCACAGACCTAACCCTTAAAAGTCATTGTGACAAGGCTTCCCCTTGTTCCCTCGACTCAACGGCAACCACTTTCTAGCCCTGTGCTGACCTTATGAGGCTCCTGTTCTATCTGAACTGCTTCCCCATTTCTAAGTCACCGGCCACTCCTAAGCACGCGAGCCACAAGCTCAGAGATTGCCTACGAAGACTCTGTTCCAAAGTGATTAGCCTCGTGACTATAGCACTGATATTCTTCAGCACTTGCCCACGAGATAGGTGTGAGAACTAATTTGTAACAAGAGAAACATCATCTATCTATTCGATAGGGAAATGTCAGTCTACGAGAGCTATATGGTCTTTGTCCTCTATTAGAAAAATTATATACTTTTTGGCACGGTAAGAATATCGTATCACTTTAATCTTTCAGATGTGAAAAAGTGACGAAAGTGTTACTGTCTGTATTAATGATGTAAGTGACAGTTACGAGCACATTTCTCGGTCCCCTGTGTCCCTATGCTACGCAGTCACCAACAAAGGAAAAGGGCAGTGAATCTGAGGTTAAAACGAACCATACCAGGGTCCATTCAAAATCATGCTGAACGTATGCATGCAGTTCACTTGCGTGAATACTACTCTCAGCAAAGACGCTTTGAAGGTCATTCCACAGGACAGAAATTCGAAGTTCTCACCGCCGTCCAAAGCATGCATACATACCTTGCAGTGGTTACGTTACATGGAAAGGGCACTGTCCAACATCTCGCATACGGCAACGTTAAATATGGATCTGGAAGCCAGTTAGAAAATCCCTAAACTGAGTTTATTTGAGGGTTTAGCAATATAAATTGCAGAAGAAGAGAGAATCTCCTGGAGAAACTCCCCAATGACACAGCACTACAAACAGCCATGCAGAAACGTATTTCATCAACTGAGGAAGATCCTTTTGGCAGGCCACGTCCCGAGGGTGAGCTGCAACATCTGTAACATCTCTAACTCTAGGAGAAAGATGACATGCTCCGAATCCTGGAGGAACCGTATCTTCCCCTTGCTGTGGAAAGCATCGTCCGGGAGCACGGGCCTTGTCGGCTGAATCCCCACTGCCAAACCCCACCATGCCCCCTCCTCCAAACAGGTGTTCTCTCTCTCTCTCTCTCTCTCTCTTCTCTCCTCTCCTCTCTCTCTCTCTCTCCCCCCCCCCCACCTCCTGTCTCTCTCTCATGTACACGGCAATCACCGTGAAGAACATAATTCCTAATAAGAGTGATATTTATACTGCTCATTAATACTTTTTGGAGTCAAATAATTAAGACTACTATTAGACATGGTTAGAACCTTAATCATTTGCCTTTTTGCTGGAAAATGAAAAATGCATCCATGGCAGACCGGCAGCTGCTTTCCTTTGATGTCCCTCGTGGGATCAGAACTCTGATTTTTAGCTGGGCATATTACCCTCCCCCACTCCCCTAAAAGATTTCCCAGCCTCCTTTCAGCTAAGTGTGACCATGTGACAAAATTCTGCCCAGTGAGAGGTTAAGTGGGTGATTTCCAGGAAGCCTGTATAAAGGACCTGACTCAGAGGGGCGAGCTCCTCGTCCGCCTGCCTCCCTTCTCCTGACCTGCAGCGTGGGCTCTGAAGATGGGAGCTGTCACACAGGTGGCTCAAGCAGCCATCCGGGGCCATGCGGTGACTCTGAGAATGTAAGTCGTGCGTAGGATGATGTCTAGTTAAGGTATGCTATGCCGCTGCAACAGAGAGAATCCAGACTTGGAGACTTGAAAACAGATGATGTCTGTCTTGTGTAACAAGTCAAAGCAAGGACTCCAGGCGATGGACAGTTTTGCTCCAGTCATTCAAGGACTGAGGCTCTCGGTGACTCTGTCATCTTTGTCATGTGGCTTCCAAGGCCACGCTAGCTGTCACCATCCAGCCAAAACTAAAATGGAACAGAGAAGGAGGCCAGGACCAGAGATCCCCTCTTAGGAAAGTGAGAAGAGGCCGCCCACTCCATCTCGGTTTGCATTCCACTGGTGAAAGCTTCATCACATGGCCACGTCCCGCGGCAAGGGAGGCTGCGGGAAATTAATTCCTAACTGCACGGCCATAGCTCAGCTACGGCTCCATTACTGTGGAGGGAGAGGAGAAACAGGCTTCAACTAACAGCTCCCGGGCTCTAGTCGGATGGTTCGGCAGGATGAGGAGTCTGGGCCCCTGAGGGCGCCTTGGAGCTGTTCTCTCTACTTCCTGCATCTCTCTCTCTTATATTTAAGAGAAAAATAAATTTGTATGTTTTTAAGCCACTTCTGTTTTGGAGTTTTTTCCTTCTTTGCAGTCAAACATAATCATAAATGGTAAAAATTAACAAATTTTACCTTTCAACATAGGCACATTTTGGCTTATGAGTATAAAATGCGCAAATCGACCAATCAAACAGTTATGGTATTTAAACTCTGAAAGATGATTCTGACACGACATTGGAAGTAATGGCTGCAATTTTGACTTAGGAACTTAAAATGGAACTTTTTCCCTCCCAGCTGCTCTGTAGGCTGTGGCAAGAAGATTGCTTGAGCCCAGGAGTTCAAGACTATCCTGGGCAACATAGTGAGATCCTGTCTCCATTTAAAAAAAAAAAAAAAAAAAAGAACCTTTTATTATCTTCCTTCATCTTACTGGTTCTTTTACTGTGCAATATATCATGTGATTTCTCTATAGCCTAACTATGAATACAGCCATGTGTTGTTTAATGTCAGGGATGCTTTCTGAGAAATGCATCATTTTGAGAACAGCATAGAGTGTACTTACACCATTCTAGTTAGAATAGCCTACTGCGCGCCTAGGCAGCGTGGGAAACCCTATTGCTCCTAGACTGTAAAGCTGTGCGGGGGGTTACTGTGCCAAATACTTTAGACAATTGTAACCTAATGATAAGTATTTGTTTATCTAAACATAGAAAAGATACACTGACAATACTGTATAAAAGATTAAAATGGTGCACCTATACAGGGCACTTACCATGAACACGGCCTGCAGGACCGGAGGTTGCTCTGGGTGAATATAAATGCCTAGGACACTACTGTACACTATGTAGACTTGACAATCACTGTTCATTTAGGCTACGCTAAATCTATTTTCAAAATTTCTTTCTTCAGTAATAAATTAAGCTTAATGTCACTTTTTTACTTCATAAACTTTTTAACTTTTTGACTCTTCTGTAATAATACAGCTTAAAACACAAACACACTGTTAACAGCTGTACGAAAATATGTTTTTCTCCTTAGCCTTACTCTATAAGCTCTTACCTATTATTAAAATTTTAATTTTTTTACTTTTTAAGCTTTTTGCTAAAAACGGAGACATAAACACACATTAGCCCAGGCCTGCACAGAGCCAGGATCATCAATATCACTGACTTTCTCCTCCACATCTTATCTCATGGAAGGTCTTCTGGGGCAGGAACACGCACACAGCTGTCATCTCCTATGATAACAATGCCTTCTTCTGGAATGCCTCCTGAAGGCCCTGCCTCAGGCTGTTTTACAGTTAACTTATATTTTTTATAAGAAGTACATTCTAAAATAATGATTAAATGTATAGTAAGTACATAAACCAATAACATAGTCATTTATTGTTATTGTCAATTATCATGTGCTATATATAACTGGATGTGCTATACTTTTGTTGTTGTTGTTGTTTTTGAGACAGAGTCTCTCTCTGTCACCTAGGCTGGAATGCAGCGGCAGGATTATAGCTCACTGCAAACTTATAGGACCAGTGAGCTGTAATGCTGCCACTGCAACCTTGAACTCCAGAGCTCAAGCCATCCTCTTGCCTGAGCCTCCTGAGTAGCTAGCATTACAAGTGTGTGCCACCATACCCAGCTAATTTTTTTTGGGGGGGGGGATTATAGAGACAGGGTCTTGCTATGTTACCCAGGCTGGTCTCAAACTCCTAGGCTCAAGGGATCCTCCTGTCTTTGCTTCCCAAAATGCTAGGATTACAGGCATGAACTATAGCACCCAACCTAGATGTGCTGTACTTTTATACAGCTGGCAACACAGGTTTGTTTACACCAGCACCACCACAAACACAGAAGCAATGCACTGTGCTATAACATTCTGACGCTACAACATCACCAGGCTGCAGGAGTTTTCCAGCTCCATGATAAACTTACCGGACCACCGTTGTATATGTGTTGTACATGTGATCCATCAACGACCAACTGTCATCTGCATGACTGCAACAGTGACGGAAAAACTGAGACTTATTTCAAACAGTGAAACAAATTCTAGACTTAGAAATTATCTGGCAGATGACACCTTTTTAATCCAGATAATTTAATATACCATTTACTCATCTCCATTTTTGAATGATGATTTTTAAAATAGGAAGAACCATTTGCCTAATTGATAAAATCTTCCGTGGGTTTAAACAAAGATAGAAAGCAAAACACAGCTTTCTCGTGTAGAAATATTTTTTAAGAATTTCAAGTGACATATTTCGTTTGATGATGCATAACTTTCTTGAGATTAGTAAAAATAGCATTCAAATCTGAGAGAATCTCATGCTACTTTAAAGCAGTTTTTTTGTCGAGACTTGATTTTGGTTTCTTTGCTATTTTGCAATTTCATTGTCTCTTACGGATCTCGAGTGAGGTAATCGCACTGGTTCTGACCCAATTTTTAAAGGAGCAGGCGTACACATAGACGTTTCGTTTGAAGGATTGTGAGTCCTTCGTCAATAAAAACTCAGTAAATCAGATTCTCCTCAATGCTTCGGTCAGCATATTAACCCTTTTAAGTGACCAGGGCTGCATTTAGCGCTGCTCACCACAGCAACATAAAATTGAAATGACTTAGGAATCCACTTCTTAACTTTATGGAGATTTTTAAGCATGAGAACCACGAGACAGGGACTCTGGCCTTACTCACTACAGCTCAGCTCTCTGACCTCGAGCAAGTCCTTTAAATGCTTTTGACCTCATTTATTAAAGGGAACATTGAAATTAAACGATCTCAATCTTCTTCCACCCTGCCAATTATTCTCCCAGTTCTAAAGTTCCCCTGACCCTGTGGCTCCAAAGCCAAGTTTGCAGCAAGGACAATAAAGGGCAGCAAATGGCACACTCTCACAGTAAAAATCCTTAGGAGCATGGGAGTAGCCCTCGTATTAGTCAGAAACGGTGGCATGATTGTGCAAGTCATGAGGTTGTGTTTTACGCACGCCATGACAACTTTCAGCAACACTCGTAGCTACCTTTCACTGGGAGTTGATCACTGGCCAGGCACCGAGCCAAGTGAATTACACACAGTATCTCAGTTAATCCTCATGACAACCCCACGAGGGCAGGGACGTTAGCCCCATTGCACAGATGAGGAATCAGAGGCTTAGGGTGATTAACTAGTTAGCCCAAGCCACGCGGAGTGTCGACTAGAACCCAGGGCTGCCTGGCTCCAAGAACGGGCTCTCCAGTGCCGTGCGAGATGCCTGCAGGAGGTCAGGTCCTGGCAAACTGCTCTCCCGCCCCGACTCCTGGATGTGCCCTCTGAGTCACCCATATTTAATTACACCACGAAGTCTCCATAGTAAACATTCTTTGTGTCCCTCCCACCTCCATTCCCTCGCTTCTCCTAATAATAGATGCAAACATTAATGGAGCACTCGCCACAGAGTTCTGCTCTTTAAACAGATCGTCTCGTTTCATCGTGACAACAGTCCTCGGAGGTAGATATTATTATTTCCTCCATTTTACGGGGAAGGACACCGAGGGACAGAAAAGTTAAGTACCTTGCCCAAGCTACCCAGCTAATAAGTAAAAAATAAATGTTTGAACTTAGTTCTAATTCAAAAGTAAATAAAAATGTGGAAATGTTGGCAACATCCTCAGTTAACACATATCGAACCTTTGCAACGTGCTGGGCCTTCTGCATAAGGCTTCACATGACCTGTTGCATGTAATCCATACGATAATCCCATAAGACAGGTATTATTGTTACTAATGTCATTTTTCAGATAACAAAACCCGAGCAGTCTTGGGTAAGTCGTGACTGAAAGTCACCCAGAGTCTATAGAGCCAAATGATGACAAGATCAGGCTTGAACACCACACTGCTTGACCTGCTAGAACGACTGGCATGTTCCCTTGACAAATTAAACCTTAGTATTCCTCAGTTTCCCCATCTGTGAAGTGGGTGTGTTATGAGGATTCAATGTTTTAAAATATATAAAGCATCTGGAATAGTCTCTGGCACAGAGTGAGAACCATATGGCTGCCAAGACAAAATAAAGAGAAGCCCGGACTTTGCCTTTTACAAGCAAAGCTGCTTTATCTCTCTGCGCCTCAGTTTGGTCATCCGTAAAGCATAGGAAATAACAGTGTCTACCTCACGTTGTTGTTGGGAGGAGGAGATGCGTAACATGTACAGAGGGTAAGCCAGTACATATGCATCAGAACGTAAGTGCGCTGCTCAATACATGTTAACGTTCGCTGTTGTTATCATGATTATATCGTTATTATCATTTTGATCCTTGTCTTGGTCACACAAAAATCATCCTCTGCCTTGGGAGTGGTGGAGTTGGCCCTGCCCGAACCCTTTTTGCTCCGAGCAGCAGAAGGGACGTGTCCGGTAATCAGCAGTTTGAATCAGTTCCGCTGACCCGCACATGCAAGTCAGAGAAGGCCCTTTTTCTCAGAACTCGCCCGCAGGAGGGCAGGGACGACTCTCAGGACCTGGTGTGACGGCACGCACCGTGCCACGCAAATAAACACGTAATTACACACTGCCTTGAAACGTTTTCTAAGCATGTGCCCGACCTGCGTGACAGCAAGGCTGTCAGGGTGGGGCTTAGCATCCGCGGCTTTGATGACGCCCATAGCACCAAGCTGTAGTCCGGAGTATTGATTGATTGCTTGGCTGACAGATTACCATACCAACTGGCCCTCCTGGCTGCTCAGTGAGATCTAATTAAATTAATTGTGTAAGTGCTCAGAAAAGTGTCGGGATATAATAGGTGCTCAGTAAACGTTAGCACTGTTGACTGGCCAGCACAAATGACTTAAAGTAGTCTGAGTTGTTCAATCACTTCCCAGCCATATGGTGTGTCCCTATTAGGATGCAGAGCAAAAAGAAGCTTCCCTCCCTTTTGTGGGCACAGGCTGTCAGTCCAGCAGTTCCCATGGCAGCTGTGCCCTGCCCATCACTCCAGGAGCAGACGTGTACCAAGGGTACACACCTCCATGAACCATTTTGACTGTTAAGAATCATTCACCAACATGATGTCTTTGCTTCCTGAGCCACGCTAATAAGGCTCCAGCACTTGTGACCCACACATACATGTACATGTGAAAAAAATTAATCTTACAACAATTATATCACATGGACTTGTCCTTGGTCACCGAGAAGAATACCTGTTCTTTTATTCCCTTATTCTGTCGAAAAGCATTTATTGAGCGTCCTATACCTAAACACGGGGCTCGGCACTGCATTTACAACAGTGGAAATCCAGTTTTAGACCAGAGTTTGTCATCTAGGTGGGTGGGGGACAGGGGAGGTGGAACAGAAAAAGCAGCTAGTAGGCAAACGTAAAACTCTGTGGTAAGTGAGCACAGGGTTTCAGCCATGGGCTGGGCGGGGAAGAGAACAGGGGACGGTGGGTTTTCAACAAAAAATAGGCACCAAACCAAAAACATCATAAGTTCAAAGAAGGCTTCCCAAGAGAAAGTGGACTCTAAGCTGAGACCTCAGCAAAGGTGTGTTAATACTCACAGTTATTCCATTACGTGGGTGGAGAAACCGAGGCAGGAAGCTACCAGTCTGACGTTGTAAAAATGTACGAGAGTCTTAGGATAGAACATCGTCCTGAAGACTTGGATTCCGCCACCACACCACGCCCCTCCCTCCAAAACATCTAAACATCGTGAGTTTATGAGTCTGACAACTTCAATGGCATTCCTTACCCGGGCTATAAAACTCTAGCCCTGCCACCCCAGAGCTGTTTTTTTCTGAATTTCACAAACTTAGAGATAACACTGACTCTAGTTTTCTGGCCGGCAACAGTAACGGAGCCCAGGATCTTGGTTTATATTTGAAGACTAACTTTACAACTGCAAAAAAAAAAAAGCTGTTGCCTGTGAACGCCAGGGCAGGGGGTGAGTGGGGGAGAAAGGAGCTTTCTTTGAGATTTCTTGCTTTGGAAGAGCTAGATCTTTCTGATAATTGTGTAAATTATTGGATTTCCCTTCAAATCTATGTTTTTGGAGGGTTTTGTTTATATCAAAATGCCATGTCATGGCAATATCTATATATTAATAGAAATGCTCTATATATTTGAAATCAAATGCTCTGTGTGGAAACTTAAGTAGCTACGACATAGTTATTTCTCATTTGATATTGACTATTCAGCAAAAACAAAGAGGTTGGATCAACATGTCAGCTTCGCACGAAGCCATCAACACATAACCATAACTCATAAAATTGAGCTTATAAGTGAGATTATAAGTAAGATTTTCCCTATATTTCACACATATGCAGATGTCCATCTTCTTGGCTCTGATAAAATTGAAAAAGCATTCATTAACCAAGGAACTTTATGTGCCACGGTAAATTTGCTTCAACCAAAATATTCAGGGAAGATCCTTTGCCAAGCACATGAAGGCTATTGCTCTCGCAGCCAAATTGGGCTTCCTTCCATGCTCACCATCATGTAATTTGACAAATGAGACACCCTCGCCCCTACCCTAATTTATTCAGTTGGACTGATTCTACCGTATCAGTGCGAGTTTATAACAAAACAGAAAAGTTATTAATAGAAGCAAGAAAAATGTTATTTTGGCATAATTATAATCTGTAATCTGAGGCATGCCAAAGTTAAGCCAATAAAGGTTATTTATAAAGCATGAGGTACTACAGTAGTGTTAGGAATAAATAGAACCCCGGACTTCAATGCCTAACTTCAGTGAACAGTTCTTTCTCGGCTGACATAATTGCCTCTGAAGTTCCAGAAAAGATAGTGAGAAGAGGATCATCGGCAAGACTATATTTTGCATTCTTGATGGAAAGAAATTTTAGAAATGAAATGTGATAATCATCAGATGTTTGAATCAACTTTTGCTTTCCTGTCTGGCTGTAAACACTCCGGGCTCGCAGAGCTGTACGTTGTCCAACGGAAGATGTAGGCCAAAGTGCACGGGAAGTACAGAGAGAGCTCGAGGCTAGAAAGAACGTAATTCCCATCTTTATCTGGCACTTTACAGTTTACAAAGCGTGTTTCCATTTGACCAGTACTCATCAAGCACTTCTTCCTGCTGGTATTGTCTCAGCAGCTCTGGAGTCAGTGGCAAACAAGGCAATCCAAGCCCCACCCCTGCCATTTTAGTTAATCCTCGAAACAAACTCACAGAAAGTAGATGTTATTCCCATTCTATGGATGAGAAAAGTGAAGTTTAGCATGGTTAAGTGATTTCCCCGAGGTCATGGAGCCATCGGGCTGAGATAGTGGTGAGAATCTAATCGCAGGTTATTTGACTCCCAGGCCAGTGCTCAGTAAAATAAATCACTCCACCTCCAGGGGCCGCCCTCGAACCCTCTGTGGCCATTTTCAGAGCTTCTTCTGTTTAAACCGCCTGCTAATCTGAAGGACAGCTCCAGCAGTCCTGACCTTTGAATTGACCTTCGAACAAGAGGTTGGATAAAAGGAAGAAGCCTCAGAACTGGCTATGAGGAGGAGGTGGGAGGGAAAGCTGTGTAGAAAGGGGCCTAAGAGGCCGGGCGGTGGCTCACGCCTGTAATCCTAGCACTCTGGGAGGCCGAGGCAGGCGGATCGTCCTGAGCTCAGGAGTTCGAGACCAGCCTGAGCAAGAGCGAGACCCTGTCTCTATCAAAAATAGAAAGAAATTAATTGGACAGCTAAAAATATATAGAAAAAATTAGCCGGGCATGGTGGCGCATGCCTGTAGTCCCAGTTACTCGGGAGGCTGAGATAGTAGGATTGTTCCAGCCCAGGAGTTTGAGGTTGCTGTGAGCTAGGCTGACGCCACGGCACTCGCCGCAGGCAAGAGAGTGAGACTCTGTCTCAAAAAAAAAAAAAAAAAAGAAAGAGGCCTAAGACTCCTGTTCCAACCCCTCTCGCTTCCTTGGACCTCAATAAGGGGAGATTGAGTTTGTCATCATTGTGATATTAATGTGTTAACGCTTCTTTTTTAAATAGGTTTGGCTTCTATTAGATTCTACGGTTGCTCAAAAAGATGTTTATCTGGTTATGTGCAGAGTGCAAAAGCTACTCTTAGATTCAAGATCATTTAATATTCAGCCAAATATCCACCAATAACATATCCCATAGCAGTGATTAATCCTTGGGATCGTTAGGCTGTGGTGCTTACTGCAGTTGAACATTGGAATCCCCTGGAGAGTTTGTAAACATTACCGATTCCCTACCTCCCTCTCCAGGCTAATTAAAGCAGGATGGAGCCCCAGCGTGGACACTGTGTCCAAGCTTCCAGGTGATTCTGGTGTGCATAGAGCTTGGTGACTTTTGGCTTACAGTGGCTCCCACAGTGTGGTCCTGGAGTCAACAGATCTGGGAACTTGCCAGAGATGCAAATTCTCCAGCCCCATCCCAGGTCCACTGAGTCAAAGAGCCCTGGGGGTGGCGTCCAGCAAGCTTTGGTTTAAGAAGCTCCCTGGTGGTTCTGGTGTGGCTTGTGTTCAAGGTTGGGAACCACTGTCCTAGACGATTTTGTCAAAGAGCTGTCATCTACCCTGTTAAATACCCAAAATGGCTCCTAAGCCGTTTCATTCTCTAAGGTTAGAAAAGATAAGCTACTTAAAAAACATACATTGCATTTGAAAAAAAAAAAAAAAAAAGAGCCATAGCAAATAAATCCAAACTAAAAGAGGTAAGAAAAAAAAAAAAACCCTTATCATTTAATTTGGTTTTTTCTCAGCTTCCCCCATTTTTCACCTATTTATTTTCCTGCTGTTTTCTTGATGCAATGCGGAAGTTTTCAGAATGCTGGCCTCTGTACATGAGTCTGCCTTCTCTTTAATTGCATGAGACACGTGTGAGCACAGAAATATAAGTTGCAGATTTATATGTGTTCATCCCCGAGGGAGCAGCGTTCTCCGAGTAGCACGCAAGCCCACGTGACCATGCTGGGTGCCACGGGCAGGCAAAAGTTGTTTACATTCGCAAATACATTTCCACAAAAACACATGTTGGCAGTTAACACCCCCTCCGCTCCTCACACAGGCCGCTCTGTGGGGAGCTAGACTCTCTTAGGAGAATCTGACTTCAAAAAGTGCCCTTTTTATATTTGGTTCCTAACAACCATAGGAAGAGCCCAATACGTTTTGGATAAGTTAGATTTAAACTTCTCCATGTAATGCTAGCAATTAACATGACGGACCCAGAGCTGTCAAGTAAGACACTGAGAGCTCTCCAAGCCACGCTCTGCGTGAACATCTTACGCTGAACACTTTTTGGGGAGAGACAAGGGGGAAACTTACCATTCAGAAGCCAGAACAAATCAACAGCCCAGATCTGTGTGGTTCTGAAGAGATGAGGAATGTCTTGGAAGTGGCACAGGCCAAGGACAGGGAAGCCATTTCCATGGGGCCGACCCGCTGGCATGAAATGTAAATACTTCTACCGACAGGTAAAGAGTTGATGCTCTGTGGCGCCGCACTGTCACCTTGCTTCGCTGGCCACCTCGACACCCGCTCCCCCCCGGGTACTCCTGCCCTCCCCACCCCATCCTGCGGCTGCAGAGGTGACCCCAGGCGGAGCAGGGGGCTCCTGGGCCTTCCCAAAACGCGGAGGCTGGCACCTCTCCTGATGGCCAGCGCCCACGCCAGGCGGCCTGTGGAGTGTTCGGAACATCACGCCTGTGTCCAGACAGGCCTCAAATCTGACTCTCAAAGGAAGGAAACTGATGTCAGGTGATGTAACAATTCACTAAAGTATGTACTGTCCTAGCTGCACACCAGTCTATTTGTGTCCTGCAGTGCAATGCCCTTGAACCCCAATTACCCTGATTTGAGTAATTCACGTCGTATGCCTGGAGCAGAACATCACAGGCACACTATAAAGACATACAACTATTATGTACCCATAATTAAAAATAATCTTTTTCAAAAGCATGGGTACACTGCCTCTGACAAGGCCTTTGTCCCTGACAGCGGCGCGGGCCTTGGCAGCATTCGTGGTGGCCACTGCGCTTGTGCGTAGTCACAACCATGCCAACATTGCACCCTCCTCCTCCTCTCACCGCCACGTCCTCTAACCAGAGCGTGCCGGGGCCACCGAAGTGCAGGTGGATTCTTCCCTCAGAGCAGGCAGCTACAAGACCACAAAGAGGCTTGAAACAACTGCATAAAAATGGCAAGCTTCAGAGTCTGGATGTGAAAACTTGTATAACTGTCTTTGTTCGCCTTCATTGCAAAGCATTTGTTTCTGCTCTACTGAAAGGACGACTTCCCATGGCGTGCGTCCGATGGCCGTGCGGGAGCAGGGCTGCAGACCCCTAAGCCAGGAGCCCCTTCCTGATGGGCCCTCCTCACCCGTCCCTTCCAAGCCTTTTTGGATAACCCAGAGAGGAAGGAGGAAGGGGTGAGGAAGGACAGGCACCACCCAGCGAACCACAGTGCGTAAACTGCCGCTGGGCAGGAGGGCCTGGCTGTCTGAAGCACGTTTGGCCATCACAGTCATGTCGCCTCGGAAAATTTTTTCCAAGACCCCACCTCCCAAACCTGCTCACTGGGCTTTGCCTCTTGTCTGCCCCACCCCCATCAATCCTCTCCAGTCTGCTTTCGTTCTCTGCCAGCTCCAGTAGCTGCAGGCTTTACTGGTCCCTTTACTTCCTGTTCCGCCCTTGACCCCCGTGTCCCACGGCTTCTCACCCTGCGACCTCAGGGCAGTCGCCCCACACGCCAGCCCCAGCTCCTGGAAGCCGGGCCTGAGCAGCCCCCAGTCCTCAGACCACCGCTGACTCCACAGGGGAGGCGGGAGGGGGCTGAGTCTCGTCCACATCACTGTGACATTTTCACAAGGGGAGTTGCTGACCTCAAGATCACTCACTCCCCTCCGCCTTGTGCGGTGTAGTCGGGCCACTCCTGAGCACCAGCTCTTTGCAAGTTACCTTCTAAGAGCCTCGGAATCCGTGCCTTACCAGAGCTTAAATTATTAATGGAATTAGTGGTGAGTCAGAATAAACGTAACAGAAAAAGACATTTGAAGACCTATGCAAAAAAATTCAATTAAATGTAAATGTCTATACTTTTCAGCATGGAAAAAGTACACTTACATGCCTCTTTCTTATGTAGGTGCTAATAAAAAAAAAATCTATTCAAAATAAGTCCCAAAATACGTCCTGTGAAAGAAAAGTTCAGGTTCCTCTTTTAGGTTATTCATTTTTAAGAAATTCTGGAAAATGATATTAATTTAGTGCCCAAGACTTTGCTTTAGCCTTAAGTCCTCTCATCCAAATTCTGATGAAGTTTACTATGTAAAGAGGATTAACTTTAACATTTAATTTAAGCACTCTAAGGATTATATTATCCATAAATGTCAGTAAATAAGTATTCTCTTTATCCTTTGGTATACAAGATGGAACACTCTTGTAACAGTTGGCAAGTTTGATGCGTGTGGGGGGCGGGTGTTTAAGAAACTGGTGTGTGACCAGCTCTACGGGTCAAAGATCCATCTGGCGCTTAAATTCTTTATTTTCTCCCATATACTCTAGGCTTCTGTAAGTTCTGATTTTTTAGTAAATCAGGCCCATAGCAATACTGTTGATGTAATTTTCCCCAAGAAGACGTCTTTGTCTTGAACCACATGTATTCAGACTTATGTTGCTGGTCAAGCACCTTTATATAAATCCCTGCTAGTGGGAAAGAAACACTAAATTCTAATAGGTTTGCCTTAGCAGCAGGGGCATTGAGTCTAGGAAGATTTGCTTATCAATTTGTTCTTTACCACAAATTTTTTTTAGATTCTTCCTAACATTACCTGTTATTTGCTATTATGACTCCATTAGCAGATCTGGTTATAAACTCATCAAAACTAGAGCTCTTGAGAAATTCACCATAAAATTCACCATCTCAGACCACTATCCTAAATCTCGTCTCTACTGAAATTACAAGGAAAATAAAGGACATTAAATTTCCAACGTCACCCAAAGGTGTTACTTGCTTTGTCGATTATTTCATTTTGCAGTTATAGCACAATATAAACATCAGGATTTTACTTCCCTTACGAAATGCTTACAGAACCTCCAGTGACCTTACATAGAAATATATTTACAACATAAGGTCTTAAAAGATGTTGCGAGGCACAGAATTGGAATACCTACAAGCAAAAGAAGAGAGACCAAAATTTCCCAGTGCTCAGCTCACTTGATTTCTAAATCAGAGTCTTCACTTTGAAAAACAGCAAAACATAAAGATTTGCTCTTCATGGACTGTGTTTAAAATCAACACAGATTTCAGACAGTTCCCCTATAGTAATAATAATGGTTACCAATAATTCAAGCATGGTACCAGCCACCTCCTACGTGTCACCTTTGAGCCTCTAAGCATCAACGGTCTCTGGGAGCCTTGACGCCTTATTTTACTCCAGCAGCCACTTCAACCACCATCTCTTTGGGGTCCCCTCCCAGCCACCTACCACCACCCGCACCTCCTCACCTCTGCAGACCCTCGCCTCTCCTCAGGCAGCAACCCTGCTGTCCTGCACACGCCATGTCCAAGACTTGCTCCTCCTGGCACAGGAGCAACTTGGAAGTGAAAGAGAATTAACACCCACGGAACAAACCTTTGACCAGTGGAGACTAGGAAAGAGTAGATAAATAGTTTTCCCTTTGCCTTCTCCATAAGCTTCCCTAAGGTGCGGCAATTCACGTGCCCTTTCAGAAGACAGTCCCGCCGGATTTTCTGCATGCCGAGTGGACGAGGCTTGGTAACACCTGCTTGTATGTTTCTTCTTCCTTCATCACTGTTGTTCCCCTCACTCCTGTTTCCCTGGGATCGCATTCTTTTACTATGTCCTTTTATTTAAAAAGAGCATTACATAAGCTTTCCCTCTAGTCTGTCCACTTTCTGGGAAACCTTGTTTCATTAATGAACTATTCCTGCATAACCCAACTACAAAATCTCAGTGGCATATGACGGAAAGCATTTAAGTCTCACTCCCAAATTTGCAGGTCGGCTGGGGCAGCTTTGCTTCAGACTGCGGCTGTTGAAGTGACCCTGCTCCTAGCTAGGGGTCCAACTAGGCTGTCTCCTTGCTTCAGAATGGGCTGCACTCAGCTCCGCAGGGACTCACTGGTGTGTAAATCACATAGCTCAGCCTGAAGCAGCAGCAGCTCCCAAGGGAAGTTCTCCCGTCAACTGCACAGGTGCAAGATGTCAACGCAACAGCACGAGCCCCTTTCAAACTAACGTCTCACAGACCAAAGCAAGCCTGAGACCCAGAAAAGAGGAAGAGAAGGGCCCATAGTGAGAAACTGCAAGGTCACATAGCAAAAGGTATGGGTATAGGGACGGATGTAGAAATTAAACCAAAAATTCGACCTACCATACCTGGCTAAGATAAGCACCCTTGCAACAAACTTAAAAGGTTATCTCTAGTTTACAGATGAAAATGTAACCACCCCAAGAGTTAAAGGAACTTCCCCAAAGTCATAGTTACGACTGAGCCGGGATGCTAACACAGGTCAAGTGTGTCGGACTCAAAAGTCCACTCACTAAAAAAAAAAAAAAAAAAGTCCACTCATTCACAAATTACAAATTGCGACTGGATGCTCACAGGGACCCAGGAAGGATGTGAGCTCCGAGGACACCAAAGTAAAGGACAATTATCAAGCTGGCTCCAAAGTGCATACAGGCTAGTGCAAGGCAGATGGGCACAGAAGGACGACACGGTGAGATAATTGCCATAGTGGAAGGAGGGACGAGCTTGCACAGGAGCGTGGGAGACAGGAACCCAACACAGACCTCTCAGGACAGCCAGGAGAACCCTCACCGCTCGCATTTCTCCCCACAGCAAGCTGCTCATTCCAGCCCAGCCTGTTTCCCACCTACCTATGCTATTTGTTCTCAAGAACATTTGTATAGACAGAGCTAAGAAATTCCTGCACATCTTCCTGTGCAGGAATGCCGTGGGCTTTATTTGTGGGAAGATAAAAATGTGGACGTTCCTTCTCCAATGGAGATCAGTTTCTTGTATGAGAAACAAAAGACAAGGTAGACCTTTCTGACACTCTTTCTTGTTTTCCCAGAACTCAGGGGGTTACAACACTGCCTGTAAGATCAGCTGCAAAAGTTACTCTTTTAATCCAAAAGTATAATGCTGTTTATCCAACATCATGTCAATTTATGGCAAAGCATTTTAAATTTCACTGTACAAAACATGCTACAGATATTTAGGTCAAGACAACTTAGAAGAGATTATGATTTGTATTTTTTCTCTTCCTTCCAATCATTGCCATCTTTGTTCATGATACTTAGTCACAATGAAATGATTAAGAGCAATAAGATATCAGAAGAACAGATTATGTCCTGTTATGAGTCACCACCCCAGAATCTGCATCAGCGGTTCTTTACCCCGGTGACACATCGGAATCAGAATTTGTAAAAATCCTGATGTTCAGACCACATGTCAGAACAGATATACAAGAACTTCTGGGTTGGGGTCTGGACGTCAGCATTTTATAAGAGCTTCTTAGGTGATTTTAATAACCGGCCAGGATTATAAACACTGTTCTTATAACAGCAACCTAGATTTTCCTTGTTATGATGGTCTTTTCCTTAATTAACCCAAAATTGCCATTTCAGCTATTTGCACATATCCAGTATCCCCGCTAAAAATGGTGTTTTAAATCATTCCCTCAACTAATATTTACCAAGTGCCTGCTACACACCAGCTATGGCGCTGCATTGATTGGAAGTAAAGGGTAGTAGGCAAGAGCCATGGTTCCTTCCACTAGAGAGATTCTGGTCTAAGACGTTAAACAAGCAAGCAGAGACTATTTTAAAAAGTAAACCAAACTATCAGCAATCATAGTAAGTACCACGAAGTGAAAGCCTGCACCACAGCACTCCACGTAAGCTGAGCCTTAAGGCATAAATAGAAGTTAACCAGCCAACGCACTGTCTCTTAAGTCCCATTCATGCTAGCGGTAAATCAGTTCAATATACTTATACAAGCGGGTCCATACTCAGCTGTGCTGTTTATTTTCATACAATGTTTGCCATTCTGCAAAACTGATAAATGGTGTTTGTAATCACTCTCTTTTATTGGCAAACCTAACTGCTGGTTTTATTGCTATAGAAGCTAAGTTCCTCTGGAAGAAAATGAAATTCTTCATCCATTTGCCCAGAAAAGGTAGTATCATTTTCAGCAAAAGTGGCTAATTTGATTTTTATTGATGAACATTAGCCAGTTGATAAATCTTCCAAGGGAAACTTCTATTTACATACGAGTACAATTGGATTTCTGATATGCTAATAAGATTGGTTCTCTGAAGTTTCTCAGCAAGATAAATATACTCTGGGAGAAAATAACTTTTTCCTAGATGATACATTAATGGTTTTAATGACTTCTTCCAAGCCTGGTATGAACCTAGTGCCCAAGAAGAAATTATCGTGTTATGACTTAGGTGAATCTCCTATTTGTTTATCAAAAAAAAAGTGTTATCTTTTGTATTTCCTAGGGCTGTTATAACAAATACCACAAACTTGGTGGCTTAAAACAACAGAAATTTATTCTGTTAGTATTCTGGAGGCCAGAAGTCCAAAATCACCCCTGTCTGCAGGCTCTAGAGGAGAATTCTTTCTTGCCTCTCCCAGCTTCTGCTGGCTGTCGGCATTCCTTGGCTTATGGCAGCCTTGCTCTAATCTCTGCCTCTGTCTTCACAGGGCCTTGCCCCCTGTGTCTCTCTGCATCTCAAGTCTCCCTCTCCTTCCTTTAGGGTTCATTCTATATCCAAAATGAGCTTACCTAGAGATCCTTAACTTAGTTTTATCCACAGAGATCTTATTTTCAAATAAGGTCACGTTTACAGTTACTGCACATTAGGGCATGGATGTATCTTTCTAGGGAACACAATTCAACTTGTTACATACTTGTAAGCTTTATGGTTACTATTACAATTGGCTAAAAAGGAGATAAATTTCAAAATAATAGTGGATTACACAAGTTAATTTTTCTCTCAAGGTAAAGAAAAATAAAAGAGAGAGAACGTTCACCTGTTATTGGATCAGACATCAGTCATCTGACCAGCTATAGCTGTCAGAGATGTCTATTACCCCTCAGAGAAAGCATCCTTTTCTCACATCTGTAATAAGGTGATCCCTGACAAACTCTGCAGGGTTGGAAACAGACACAAAGGCATCTTGCACAGTACAAAGTAATGCATAGATGCAAGATGTTGGTATTTCTACAAGATGAACACTTTCAAACTCTTCCCTCTAGGAGTATTTTGCTCACTCTGACTCACCACAGGACCAGTGTAATTGCCTGGGTGTTGGGAGGATTTTGCTTTATGTTCACCGTTATATAGTTTGTGTTCCCATTTCATCTTTCAGGTCTTTATCTTGATTCTTCTATTTGTTTGCTGAATTTTCATTTTGCTTGCTCAGGAATAAAAATCTTCTGTTTCTGATCCCCTCCACTGTGCCATTTTACTCATTCTGTAGGATAGAATTGTTGGTGTCTGCTTAAAGGTTTCTTTCAGCGGGGACACATGGGCCTGAAAAAGAGTGTCCGCAGATGTCTTTCACTGCTGATTGACTCAAAAAGTGAGATAAGGCCGGGCGCGGTGGCTCACGCCTGTAATCCTAGCACTCTGGGAGGCCGAGGCAGGAGGATCGTTTCAGCTCAGGAGTTCGAGACCAGCCTGAGCGAGAGCGAGACCCTGTCTCTACTAAAAATAGAAATTAATCACACAACTGAAAATATATAGAAAAAAAAAATTAGCCGGGCATGGTGGCGCATGCCTGTAGTCCCAGCTACTCGGGAGGCTGAGGCAGGAGGATCGCTTGAGCCCAGGAGTTTGAGGTTGCTGTGAGCTAGGCTGATGCCACAGTGCTCTAGCCAGGGCAAGAGAGTGAGACTCTGTCTCCAAAAAAAAAAAAAAAGAAAAAAAAAAAGTGAGACGAGAGAACAGGCTAGTATAACGGTGCATTGGAAGCAGACGGGACCGCGGGTCTTCCGCCCTGCACTCCGCCTTCAAACACAGGGAAGCAGCTGACGCGCCTACTTAGACACAGGTTTTTTTCCTCAAACGAGATTCCACCCACTCTGGCTGAATTTCTCCCTGACGATAATAATGATGCTGATATTTTTGAGGGACCCTAATGTGAGCGTTGAGCCACTATGCAGGACAAAAGAGTCAGTGAATGAACAAAAATATCAGCTTTATGACTGATCCGGACTAGGTTGGAGGACTTAGCTTATTGTAAGAACCAACATGGCCTCGTTCACTCTCAGAAAAGCCCACCTGAGGGAAAGTTTGAGACCATGGAACAGACACGTAGTCAGGGCACTGACCCCACTGCTCTGAGTTGACAGTGAAGAGACAGACAGAAAGAGAGACAGACAGACACACCGACAAACCAAACCTCTTCATGCTCAGGACCTATAATAGAATAGACTCTCACAATCTAAGAAACTAGAGTAATGGCTGTCGCTAGCCAAGCAGGTCACCAGGAGGAGGAGGAGGAGTGAGTCAAAGGTTGGAAGCCCATAGGGATGATCCGTCCTCACAGACACCAGGAATCAGAAGAGGTGTTTCTCCCTAATAAACAGTAATAGCTGACATTTACTGAGTTGTCACCATGTGCCGAGCACTGCTATAAAATCTTAACCTGGATTCCCTCATTTCGTAGTCACAACAAGCCTATGAGGTAAGTACTATTATTATCTCCATTTTACAGATGAGGAAACTGAGGCACAGAAAAGCTGAGTCATTGAACGAGAGAAAAGAAAATCACATCCAAGTATAAGACTCACCAAGAAACAAGCAACATTCCATCATTTGTAGACTTTCATGAGGAAGTCCAGGCTAGGTGGTAGAGTTTCTTTTCTTCCACATTTAGTGTTTCTGCTCCCAATACATCGAGGGGTACAGGAAAATACCCACACACAGTGTGCTGCTCATGAGCTGGGCTGGCCTTGACAAGGTATGGCAGGAAGGACAGGAGAAATGTTCCTCTCTCTCCAAAATGTCTCTCCCGTAGGCTGGTCTGAAACCCGCACAAACCCCCCCAGACTTCTCCCCTCCTCAGGCTAATGCGTCCAAGGCCAGGTGTAAAAGGTAAGTGTTGTTCACACGGGTAACGGTGGTTTCCAATCAGCCTTTATCTCCTTGCAGCACATTAATTTGGAGGTGGGGTCAACACTGGGAACAAGCCCTGGGGAAATGAGACAGGTTACAGGAGGTTAGAAGACAGGGAGGAGAACCCTCAGGGTGCGTGGCTTGGGGACAAGTGCGCGGACGCCCAGGAAGCAGCGTGCGGACGGAAGGGGAATGAGCTCAAAGCAAGAAGCAGTCTGTCTGTCTGTCTGTCTGTCCCTGTTTGGTGAGATGTCCCCAAGTCTTCCTCTGAGGGATGTTCTTACAGAATCCCTGTCATTTGCCAGAAGGTCCCCATTCCCTGTCTCTGTCACAACAGAAGCACGCCTCTGTCCCCGAAGCTCTCGACTGTCCACTCCCACGAGCAGACGCCCCCTCTTCCTTAGAGTCTGTGAAGTCAGGACTGAAAGAACATCCGTTCTGGCCTCTCTGGTCCCCCAGGCACTAGCTTCCTACTACAGACGAGATGGCTTAAGACAACAGCAATTTATACTTTCGCAGTTTTCGAGACGCGTTGTCAGAAACTAAGGTGTTGGCAGGGCCGCAGGCCCCCTGGACGCTCCGGGGGAGAACCTGCCCTGCCTTCGAGAGCTTCTCGGTGTGTGGCCACATCGATCCTCCATCTCCATATCGCCTTCTCCTCTGCCCTTGGTTTCAAACCTCTCTCTGCCTTTCTGTCATAAAGACGCTTGTCATCGGCGTCAGGGCCCGCCCAGATAATCCAGAATAATCTCCTCATTTCGAAATCGGAACTTAATTACATCTACAAAGATCCTTTTTCCAAATAAGTTAATACTCACAGGTCCCAGGGATTAGGATGGGGACATATTTTGGGGGGACCACCACTCCACCCACTACACATCACCAGGAAAACAAGTGAGAAAAATGGGAAATTATAAAGGACTAGCATGGCGCTTTCAAATTCCAGCCCCCTCACTCGCCAACAAAAATACTCACACGAGAGGTCGTACCGGGATACCCCGAAGAGAAGGCCAGAGAAGAACGCTGAGCTCCAGTCTCAACCACGGTGCCAATGACGCTTGTGATCTTGGATGATTCATTTATCCTCTCGGGGCTCCAGTTTTCTTATCTGTAAATGAGGGATTGCTTGGACGTTCTCTGACTACCCTATCGACTTCAGCATCTTATGATTCTGCAGAAAATTCCAAGCATATTTGAAAGCCCAGCATGCACACAGTTAGAAAACAGACAGAAGTAACGTTATCACAGCTAGTCTTTCATTCAGCAAACACTGCTGAATGCCTTCTTTTTCCCGGAAAAGTAGGAGTCCTCAGTACACTGATAAATAAGCCATTGCATTCAGTAAAACAATAACACCCAGAATCTTTCAGAGATGCTAAAATCAACAAGCCCCCCAAAATTTAAACTGTTTTTTTCATAAACTCTATTTTATCAAAAAAAAAAGCAGAAAAAGAAGGAAGAGAGAAAGAAGAAAAAGACCTGGCATAACTAATCTGAATCAGACCTGCCCGGTAACAGTTCATAGCTGCTTGACACACGCCTGCTTTTGTTCTGTGCTAGGGAAGCACTGTGGGGAGAAAAAGAAATAAAGAAATAAAACCGTACGGGTTCTGGGTTCGGTTCAATCCAAAATCAACCCCAACTCTATGAGATCTTAAACATGTCACTCAAGTTTCCAGAACCTGTGTGCTCAGGTGGAAAAAGAAAAAAAACCGTAAGAATGCGTGTTCCATGGAGAAATGGTGAGGACTCCACTCGAGAAGGTATGGAAAGCACTTAGTAGCAGCTGCCCGGCATGTGTTGCTTCCTTCTGTTTGCCCTACCCAGGTGAAAGTAAATACATCCGACCTCAAACAAAGCTGTAAACTGTTTGAAGTTCACTTTTCACCCACTTTCCCATACTTTTCTTTTCCCTCTAGATGGCGACCCTTCCAGGCAAAGAATTTGTCATTTAAGATTGTTTATTGATTGACATGATTCATACCAAGATGTTGCATGAAGCAGCCTTCTCATTATTTTGTCTCTAATTGTAGAACGTATGTCAAAGTATATTTGGATATGAACAAGGAGAGATGAAAGGATGTTAGAGGTTGGGAGTGGAGAATCTGATTATGAAATCTCTTGATACGAAAGTAGCCCCCTGGGCTAACTCAGACGGGGACTCCTGTTCAGACACTTTAGAACTACAGCTAAGGACTGAACACAAGACTAGCTGGACTCCCCTGTTTCTTACCAAAGCCACACGGAAAACTAGAATCTGACTCCAATTTGCTACTGGAGGCGATTTAACACATTAACGGCCGTGAGAGTTGTATTTAACTCACTCTAGTTTTGACCCCGGGGCCACGTGAAGCATATTTAAAATCTTAGTTGTTGATGTTCTTATGTTACAGTTAATATTGACCATTTAATTCTAAAAATGTGGATTAAATGAATAGAAAAGTCAATAAATTTCGTCTTTCTATTTATGTTTACCTTTAAATTACACTCCAAGTTTTTATTCTATTTTCATAATAAAACACTGTGGCCCCCAAGGAAAAGTTTCTGATTCTTTTGCGTGGCCATCAATGCGTTCAGTAAGATAATGGTGGGGAAATACATATTCCTGAGATGAAGAAGCCTATTCCACCGTCACTGTCACCTTCCCCAAATTTACATATTGTGACCACTTCTGCTGTCCCCAAGATATCAAGATGTATAATGAGGCCAGGCGCGGTGGCTCACGCCTGTAATCCCAGCACTCTGGGAAGTCTGAGGCAGACAGATCATTTGAGCTCAGGAGTTCGAGACCAGCCTGAGCAAGAACGAGACCCTGTCTCTACTAAAAATAGAAAGAAATTGGCCAAACAACTAAAAATAGAAAATATTAGCCGGGCATGGTGGCTCATGCCTGTAGTCCCAGCTATTTGGGAGGCTGAGGCAGGAGAATTGCTTGAGTCCAGGAGTTTGAAGTTGCTGTGAGCTAGGCTGACCCCACGGCACTCTAGCCCGGGCAAAAGAGTGAGACTCTGTCTCAAAAAAAAAAAAAAAAGAAAGAGAAGATGGATAATGAATGTTTTCTGAAATAAATTTGTGTTTCATTAATATTTGGCAATTTTTTTTTCATGCCCAAGTCTTCTCCACAGTTGTTATCCAAGAGAACACCCCTATGGCTCCTAACTATAATTATGAAGTTCCCAAAAAGTGCATTTGTGAGAATTATACTCTTCATCAATAGAGGCAGTTAAAAGTGAGTGTGGAAGTTTGAGCTCTAGAGTCTGACAGGCCTAGATTTGCATCCTAAATTGTGACTATTTGCTTACGCTCTGTTTCTGTGATACCTTGGGAATGTTACTGGTCTTCTTTCAGTTTGTTGTCTCATCCGCAAAATGGGGACATAATAGTACCTGTATAATAAATTACTCAGCATAACATACTCATTATAAATGAGCTATGATTATCATCCAAAGAGTGTATGTATGAAAATAAAATCTTATTGCTTCAGTCTTGGGAATGGGAGAAGCATTAGTCTGAATAAATGAAATATTTAACTGCAAAATAACTTTAAAGAAAAGAACATAAAAGAATCCCTCTATTGCATGGTAAAGAGCCTACTTGTCCAGGTAACCAATAGATAAGACATGTTTGTGGACCTACATAAGAGATCCATGATGGGCAATTTGACTTCAGAGAAGAGGAAGGAAGGAAGCAAGGAAGGAAGGAAGGAAGGAACCGCCCACAGGTCAGCCCAATTGTTATTATCATAATTGCCAGATAGGCCATTTTTAGTTCTGATTATTTTTATCACAAGGACAGTTTGTCAATTGGATTCATCTATTTTTGCATTTAACAAATAGCAATTCGGTGACATCAAGGGACTGTGCTAGAAACACAAAGAGGAATAATATTTAGCCCGTGGCCTATAAAGCTTACTTATATGTACTGCACACATGCAAGTGAAAGTAGAGATTACACATATATAAAGAGTCTCGATAATCATTTAGAAATTTAGCTAGTTCCACGTTTTCCATATTTATTATGGAAATAATTACATTCATTCCTTATTTCTCAAGGTAATTGGCTGAAGAAGGTTCCAGGAGAGCTGCCAGGGGTTTGTCCCACTGTTGAGGCCCAGTGGGACAAAGCCACACTGACCGGTCCCTGAACAAGGGGTTTGGGTGTCACCTCCGGGACCATGGACACACACCCAGCCATGGTTTCCAGGGCAGGAACTGAGCAACCATCCAGGGTCTTCTACCTGGAGGCGTGGCCGGCGGACATGATCTTGACTCAGACAAAGCCGTATGTCCACAAATGGAGTGAACTGAGAAGATGAACCTGACATTGAAGAGTTCTTGAAGGCCCTCGCATCAGGACCCCATGCTGCCCAGCTTCCTTTTGCTAAAGACAGCGTCAGTACCGTCGGGAGCATTAGGAAAACGATCCTGATTCTGCTGCCGAACTTGAAGAGGAGCAAGTATCCTTACATCTCTGCGTGCCTTTTTCCTGTGCCTTGACGGATAGTGGCTTATTCTGATGCAAGCATGAGTTTGTAGAACTATTCTGATAAAGAAATAGATGTCCTTGCTTTGTGTGTCCAATGGCATAAAGATCTTTGCTAACTTAAAATAAAGCAGGCTGGTCTCAATGCAGTGGTGTTTACAACTATAACAATTGATCTCAACCGGCGACGGATTTCTTTGTTCCTTCTCCACTCCCACTGCTTGACTTGACTAGCCTTAAAAAAAAAATTTTTTTTTTTAAATAAAGCAAATGTATTTAAAAAAAAAAAAAAAGGATCATTGGTCATATTAAAGAACTTGATTAAGATCTTTAAAACTTTGACTAAACAGTATATGGAAGTATATGGTTTATTTGATGATTTTCATTTTGACATTGCATTAGTACCAAAACTATTTTTAAAAAATTAAAAACATAGACAATTGATTCAAAATTTTGCTGATTAAAGTGAGCTCTCAGAGTTGTCAGTCAGATTCATGTGTTTGTCTCTGTCTGCTTAGCTACATTTATTCATTTCTTCTCTATTGCAAAAATTAAGCTGGAGCAACACAAATAGTTCAAGTAGGTAGCACTTAGGAGCCTGACCCAGGTTACCGTTATGTATACAGCGCTTGAAAGAAAATACAATTGCCTTTCTTTTAAAATATTCTTCAATTTAGACTTTCACTAACGTTCCACTTTATTCCTCTGCATTGTATTTGCTTTTGCTTTTGTTTCTTATAAGACAAACTACTTAACAAGCTGTAACCATATCATTCAGGACTGTAACAGTCTAGATTTCCAGTTTTTTTTTTAAATATAAATAAGTTACAAAAGCAAGTAGCAAAGAATACTGAACATAATCTAGAACAGTTAATGTTCATACAGAGCATTATATTTATAAGGAGAAAAAAATTTCCTATAAATTCTAAATTTGTTGTATTTTCCATATAAAATAATTAACCAGCTCTTTTGACACAGAGTGTAAAGGTAAATGAAAAGGGATTTTTAAAAGGGGGGATTTTTACCTTCATAGGGCCAAAACAATCCAGCGATTGGAACTAGCACATGATACATCATCTAAAAATATTTCAACCTATAATTTTATATTACTGAGACCATGTAACTTATTTTTTTTTAATTGGCCTGAGACAAGGAGGTTTTCATTAACTCTCAGCAACATTATTCCAAAGAAGAGTCAGCTTCAGATAAAGCCATAAACTTTTTTAATTATGTGTAACTATGCCAAGGTGTTCTTAGGGAGGAAAAATAAAAAGCTCCCTAATAACCCTTACAAAGAATCTTACCATGGGGACTTTACTCTTACTTAAATTAAGAGTCAATCCTTTATTAAATATATTCTATCTAACTATCACTATTACTGTTACAGGAAAATCACCTCTATGAATGAAGACATCAGGGATAGGAGAGGCAGGCAGAGTCTGAACTGCCTTTTATAATTTGGTTCTTTTATAATTCATCAATATTTCAGGGAATGTTTTATAAAAATATGAAGCATTATTTTCTCACTTTATGCATGATTCTATACTGAATGAAGTGTGTAGTTAAATTTTGTGCTAGATCTTCAACAAGAACTACATGAACTCACTAGAGAATGAGACATTTTTGCAAAATAAATTAGGAGTGTTTAAGGAATTTATATGAGTTCTCTACATGAGTCAGAGTTTCCCCATTTTGATTATTATTTATCCTATTCTTTATTTGTTTTTGTTGTCAAAATTATAAGCAGATAGGACTTACAGGAAATGTTGATATATAATGTATGTATATATGTGCATAAACATTTATATAAACATTTATACAAACATTTATACAGGGTGGCCTATTTAAAAATCACAATGCTTTACATGAACTTCCTATTGTGAATATTTAAACATACAGTCATTTCTATGTATACAGAATACAGCGTATAGACAGAGAGAACATATTTATAATTACGTAACTATTTTAAGCTGTCATTCTACATGAAAATGGGCCAAAATTGAATAAAATAAAACACTATCATAAAGTTTAATCATTTTACTTCTAAGTAGGATAGAAAGATCTGATTTAGCTTTCTTAAATGTTTCACGACAGCTTATTTGTCTTTTTTTTACAGATATGAACTCAAATATAAAGCAAAAAATCTGGTAAGAATAACAACCTCAAAAAAAATCCACTGTTTAAAATAACAGTGAAAAATGCAGTCAAAAACCACTGTCAAAAACAGTGAGAGACTTTTCAGCTCGATAGTAATGTTTATTAACTAAAACCTAATATTAGCAAAGAATATGTGACTATTATATCACAGTCCCCTTGGTCATCAGTTACTTTGAAGTCTACATCTATATTGATTTCACAATTTTTCAGGTATCTGCTTATAACCTGAAAATTATAAAACTGATATAAAACCGGAGGTAGAAAATCAGACATGATGAATCAATTCAAACCGGTGAATTTTATCCAGATCCATAATTCATTCTATTTTAGAGTTAATTAACTTTTTTTATTTCACAAAGAAATATCGATTTTTATTTTATTTTCTCCCCACTCTTCAACCTCACTCTTTGTCTTTCACTATGTACAGGCCATACATGGGCAGACAGGCCCAGGCCAGTGACCAGTCGTAAACAGAATACGGACATAGGCTCCCATGGGGCAACAAGGACTTCCGGACATGGTAGCAGAGAGGAACCTTGGGGCTACCAGGCTTCTATCCCAGCCTTCAGAGTCAAGCTCCTCTGTCCTGGCAGACTCCTCATTCTGCACGGACTGCATGATCACCAAACTTGTCCCTTCTGTGACATACCCTATTTCAAGGAACTCTCATAAATACGCTCCCCTGTGAGACATTTAGTTTGCTGGTTTGGTAGCAAAGCAAGAGTGAGTAGCCTTGAACCTGGTCCTTGTCCTTGCCTTCTTCCAAACCCTGAGAGCCCTCTGACGTCTGGACTGGCTCGCCGGTTGGCTTATAGCTTTTCAGTGAAATAATCTTTGGAAGGGCCTAGAAAAAAATGTACTTTCCTAGTTTCTTCAAGTCTTCCAAAAGACATAAAAAACGAAAAGCTAAATTAGCAACATTTAAACTAAGTCACTACATTCTTTACAATATTACAAGAAAGATTGTAACAAAATGGTTGGGAAGGTGAGGAGTTCACTTGACCCGTCATTAGAAGTAAATTTTCAATTTAAAATGTAATACGCTTTAAATTCAATCTGGGGAACAAAAGACTCAAAAAACAGTCTTCTAAAGTCAATCTGGTCCAGGTGCGGTGGCTGACACCTGTAATCCTAGCACTTTGGGAGGCTCAGGCAGGAGGATGGCTTGAGACCAGGAGTTCGAGACCAGCCTGAGCAACATAGTGAGACCCCCTCCCCCGCCTCTACAAAATATTTTTTAAAAATTAGCTGGGGGTGGTGGTGCACACCTGTAGTCTCAGCTACTCAGGAGGCTGAGGCGGGAGGATTCTTGCGCCCAAGAGTTTGAGATTGCAGTGCGTTATGATGATACCATTGCACTCTAGCCCAGGCAACAGAGTGAGACCCTGTCTCATCAAAATAAAATAAAAAATAAAATAAAGTCAACCTGCAAACCATTCCACTCTCTATTATTCCGTCTTCTTCCCTGAATCCTGAGCCCTACTATGTCAGTTTAACCATCTCTCTTTTCTTTCCTTTTTCTATGATTATTTGCGTATAATTAAAAGATTCCATCAGTTTTTCTCTTTTAACTCAGCATATGCCCATTACAGATCTAAAAATATTATTTCCATCATCCAGAACTCGGCCTAAAAAATTACCGTGAAATAAATCTACCAGGTTAACTGAGTTACGTTGGGGAGCCTAGACCTTGCCTCTGCTTTTTTCTCATGTTAGGTCCGCCATTCCTTCACCTTTCTTGATTTTTTTTCTCTCTATTCAATAACACATTCTTGTGGGTCTAGAAAGGCTGGGGTATGAGAAAAGGGAATATGATATGTATACCCTAAAAGAAAACAGTAAATAAGTATTTCCAGATGGAAAGCATCATTTTTGTTTTTATTGACATTTGTAGATCCTCCCTGATGTTGGTAAATGAGAAACCAGCAGAATGACATTAATGCTTTGGGAAAAGAGGGACACGTTGTCAATTGTGGCAAAAGGAATAGAAAATTGTGAGACTGAAGCTTTAACCATTCACAGCTACTCTCCTGCGGGGACAAGAAAATAATACAAGATGCTCTCAGTGAATATAACTCCGAGAAAAGAAGAGACACTTCAGCAGAGGATAAGGAGAAGAACTATCAAAAAGGAAAAATAAGAATCCTATTGCTTTTTTAATTGATAAATTAAAATTGTATACATTTATCGTGGACAACAGGATGTTTTAAAGAATCCTATTGATTTTGAGTCACAAATCACATTCGGGAAAAGGAACTTTTGTATATATGAGTTTGAAAGAAGAAAGAACATTTATACTCAAATAAGGACAGTGCATCGAAAATTAGACTTGTTCCAGGATTACCCCAACATTTTCTCTCAGGAAATGTAAGTATTTTTGAGTGAATCACCAGTTTCTTGAAGTCGGGCTTGGGAAACAATCTAAATTCACCTGCGGCGGGGAAAAAAAAACACGTCTGAACAAAAAGGCAGTTGTTATAACCTCAAGAGCAACATGAACAAAATGACCAACAGCCTCCCAAGAGAGACAGCACAGATATCAAAAGTCTTAACAGGTGGAGGTGGTCCTCTCATGACAGGAGGTGTGGTATGTGCACAATTTCCAGATAAGAACAAAATCACGACACTGAAACAGTAGCTGCCCTGTTAGTTACACGTGAGATTTGAAAAATACGGCAACCATCTCAATCTACTCAAGTAGCACTCACGGCGAGGGTGAAATTTTATCAACATTGGTTAACCTACGGTGTATTAGAAAACTAGCAAGGAGATAAATTGACGGATTAAAAGATAAACCACTCACAGGCAGACAAACAGAAGGACAGATAGAGTTACGATCAAACGCATACTTCACTCAGACAGAAAGATAATAACCGACCTTCAAGAAGCGATGTGTCTGCTAGGAAAGCCCTGAACTTAGAATTTTCCGACTTTTGTTTTCAAATCAGTTCTCCCAGTATCATGCTGCGACTCTCTCAAAGTCTCTATGGAACCGTTTTCCATCTATTAAATGAGGCCGATGATATTTTCATAAGGTTTTTTTTTTTAGGGTAAAAGACATGAAATATTTGGAGGACTACAGAAAATATATCCCCTATTAATTAGAGCTATTTGATGTGACATCATTTTCTTCAGTAATTGGGGATCGGTCCATAGATTGGCGTATGGGTGTGAAATTGTGAAGCATAAGAATGCATTACCAAGGGACCTCAGGAGTCTCTCTGGAAAAGGGTATCCAGCTATCTTTCTGGAAATAATTTAAACATAGGCTGAGGGAGAGGGGCGTACTCTAGATCCTTTCCAGACCTCGCTTTCTGTGGATTCTAATTTTTCTTTCCACTTAGAAAAGTACTAACTATGAGATCCACAAGGTAGAAATAGAAACTAAGGCTCTGTCTGCCCCCAAACCTTACTTTCAAAAATCCCATAGCATTCCGGAGGAGTTAGTCTTGGATTTCTGTGACGGCGCAAGTCAAGATCCCCCTGGAAATGAATCCGCCTCCCCTTTTTTT
This sequence comes from Indri indri, assembly GCA_004363605.1. NCBI lineage: Eukaryota > Metazoa > Chordata > Mammalia > Primates > Indriidae > Indri > Indri indri. The sequence goes on from RJWJ010000081.1 coordinate 415,054, forward strand.
CATATGCTCCCACTCTCCATGTCCCCTCATTCTACACGTAGCACGAAGGAATAAGACAATTTTTGCCAGAAAGCAGGAAACTGGATTGCTTCTTTCATTCTCCTATGTTTCCCCAAACCGAGAGGCCATACATACGCTTATATGTATCTATCCCTCTGGAAAAGGCCAAAATGAAGTCAATTTTGAATCATTTTCAATAATGGGACAAACTTGAATTGGGAATAAACTTTGGGATCAGCCACCGTCCTGTCGTGATAAAATGGACCCCGTAGAAGTCTCCTTGGTGTTCTCCCCTGGCTGACATTCTACCACCCACAAATAGCACATCATCCAACATTGCTCACCACAGACTGTGTCCTTGAAATTATTCTCTCTCCCCTGCATTTGTCTCCTGACACCTCTCCACCCAAGATTTCTTCTTTGGCCCAGAAGTCACTTCTCTTAAAATTTCAAATGAATTTACTACAGTAAGAGTTGAAAACTAGAGAGAAGTAGGTCGTGAGAGTAAAAATGTCATTTCTCTTTTGAGGTTGGCATGGTTTAACACAGCAACCAGATTCCTAACAGGTTTTTCTAGATGTCACTCCCCATCCAACCTGCGTGTTCCTGCAACATAGAGATGTCCTCGTTACTGAGTTCTTACTTCCACCTCTCTTTGGTTCTAGGATGAAACTACTCAAACCTCATTCAGAGACTCTCTTCTCCCTGGAATCTCTGGGAAAGAGTTCTAATAAACTGGATTCCTGAAATCTTATATTAGGTTAAGGCCAACCTGATAATCTGAGCATTAATTTTCCTGTGGCTCAGAACATCATTGAATTTATCTTTCTCCTTCTAGAAATGAACCATCCAGGACAAATATTAGAGATTGGCTTTTCTGCTCTCTCACCCAGTCACGTTTCCTCTCCTCCTCTTCAGCACTTAAACCATTTCTGACTTTCTCCATTCCCAAGTAATACCTATCTATGCATTTTCCCTTTGTTTTTTGAAATGTTCCACATGGCAGTATCCTTCCCCCAGAGGACTCTGACCTTGCAGTTCTGGTCGCCATCAGTTCAGTATACTAATTAACATTCGGGACTTTTGGAGTTAGACAAACCTAGATGCAAATTCCCACAGTGCCACGTACCAACTATACGACCCGAAGTAATTTCCATAAGTGGTAGGGAATTACCACTTATGACTCCGGTGGTCATAAGCATGTGCTCTTCCCATCTGGGTGACCTTGGTCCAGTGACATAATCACTCCAAACCTCACTGTCTTCATCTGTAAAGTGACAAGTACCTATTCCGTCATGTTGGTATAAGGAGTAAATGTAATGCTCAATACACAAGTGTTTAGCACAATGACTAAACAAAGCACCTTTTAAATATTAGTTATTACCATTAGTATCAATCAAATTACCAGATCCGTTTTTGTATATACCAGGATTCCTGACTTCACTTTCTTCTCAACAAATACTATTCTTTCTAACCCAGGCTATCTCATGCCTCATTAGCCAGAGCACGTCTCGTGGCACACAGAAAAGGTAAAGTAGGAAGCCGAGGGAGCAGAAAGAGTTGCCGCATTTTACACAGCTGAAGCCATTCGGACGTGTCTGAATTTGAGTTCTGCTGAGTCCTCACTTGCCCCATCTGTCCTGCATACTCCAGCTTGCTAACAGAGCAGCTTTCACCGAAATACATCAGAGCCCAAACATTGAGATTATGATCATGAACATGAGAGCTAGGAATACAAGACATCGCTGAAGCAGAAACCTTCTAGAAAACCACGTGGTGAAGACCTTGAGAAGAGAGTCGACGTGCACACCAAGTGCTCTAGGATCCCACAGTGGGAAAACCAATGTCCCATTAAAGAGAAACTCAGGGTGGGGAATCTGACCACAGCAGCAGTCACCTCACTGAACCCAGGTCTCTTCCAGCTAAAGTAGCTGCCAACTTCCACCTTCCCCTCCTCCCTCATTGCTCTGGGTCCATGCCTCCAGAAACTGAAAGTCCATCACGGAGGATATCTCCCCAGAGAGAAGTTGCTCCAGTTGCTACAAACTCTTGCTAGAAATTACAAGAAAGTTTACAAGGTACATTTGTCAGATGACGTTGAGTGAGTCAGAAGAATTCCAAGCTCCAATTAGTATACAAGAAAGAGCTTAGTTTTAGATTTTCTTGTTTCTGGTGGTGGTAATGGTGCTGTTCTCTCTGGAATCCAATCCACTCTCCAAAAAAGTAAAAGGAATACAAATAGTAATACCAATTATTATTACTTGCATCAAATAAAATGGAAGTTCTGAAGCAGGTAAATATTGGGGACTTTGTATATTAAACTAAAGATTTTTGTCATTTGAAAACCAAGATTATACTGGCAGAACAGGCTATTTTAAAATTAGCGTAGTAATCGAAATTGCCTGTAATGAATGTGGACCCAAAAAATGATGTCAGGCCTGGTAAGGGCTGGCAAACCCTAGAGCTTCAGTCCCCAATCCCAGGCTGCAGACCAATACAGTCCTATGGCGTGTTAGGAGCCCGGCTGCACAGCAGGCAGTTGAGTGGAGAGCAAGAGAAGTTTCATCGGTATTTACAGCCGCTCCCCGTGGCTTGCATCACGCATAAGCTCCGCCTCCCATCAGGTGAGCGGCGCATTAGAGTCTCACAGGAGCTAGAACCCTACTGTAAACTGCGCATGTGCGGGATCTAGGTTGCACGCTCCACCGAGGCAGTGATGCTAGCTCTGGGGAGTGGCTGCAAATACACTCATTAGCAGAGATGTTTGACTGCACAATAAATGTAACGCACTTGAATCATCCCCTACCCTGGTCCGTGGAAAAATTGTCTTCCATGAAACTGGTCCCTGGTGCCAAAAAGGTTGGGGACTGCTGCCCTAGAGGATAAGCCAAAAGGGCCATAGAAGAACAATATTATATTCCTGCACATATGGGAATAGTGAACTCAAGGGATCTGCCCAGTTCAGAGTGTCAGACACTATGGCTTCATTTTCTGAGATTGCTACCAGAATTTAAAAGAAATTTTATATACCTGCTTTTGATGGAAACTCGAATTGGTTGATGTAAATGAAATATATAAGCAGTTGGTGTCTTGTTCATTCCCACCATTATAAATGAAGTTAAAACACTGAAAGTTATAGATTTGGGGGGGTCTTCTTTTCCCTGATGAGTCCAAGGAATTTGTCTTTTCTGATGCTAAGAACCATGTGTACATATTTTTTCTGTCTAATTCTGCATATATTAAAACTAGGTGGTTACAAACAAAACCTGGAATACAATTTGCATTCTAATGAAACGATCCTAAAATTATTCTGCTTTTTACTGTGCCTTTACTTGTTGCCCCACAATGTATTTCCTGTGGGCCTCTTGCTTGGAATGTCTCTCTCAATGCAGATGATAGCCAGGGTTGATTGAGGAATTCAGAAATCGGGGACTCTGGTTCTCGATGCTATCTATATACCAATCTACTGCATCAGGTCCTCTTTATTTACTTTATTAAAGAATGTGGGTGGAGATGTTTCTCGCACACTTGCACACATGTTCAAACTGCTTTGAAAAAGGAAGGACAATAGAAAGCGGTGTCCTAGTTGAAACCAGGCAGACATTTCAGATTTCAAGAGATGAACTGAAAAGGGAACATCTGTTAGATTTCCAGGGTTCGAGGGCAGTGTCCGTATCTCTGAGTGTGTGCACATAGTGGAAAGGGTGGAGCTTTCCATCCTCAAATCTGAAAAGATTGAGAGATTTGGAAAAGCCCAGATGTGCCAAAGGTCAGAGTGATCAATACACAGGCCCTACTATGAAAAGGGGGGAAAGGTTCGAATAGAAAACCGCTGCAGAAGAGAAGCCACTGAGAGGTAAGGGAGTTTCTGAATAATTAAAAAGTTAAGAATAAGCAAACTCAGTTGCCATGGGGGAAGGAGGTGGGGTGGGAGATAAAAAAGCAGTTGATGTGGTAATTAAGCATTTGGTGGGAGCCTGGGCAGGTCGCCTCCTTTCTCAGATCAGAGCCCCATCAGAAATTCTTTCAAGTGTCCTTCTGCGTCGCCAAAGATGACAACAGCAGATCAATAAGTGCTTGAAATGAAAAGGGATGTGGGCTAGCCCCCAGGCTACAGATTTCCCGCCGCCAGCCTTTTCTGAACTCCTAGAGCGAGCCTTCGCACCGCCTCTCTTAAGAAGAGCTACCTTTTATTCCTATTCTCAGGACGAAGGTAAGTGCTCAGTTAGCATATCTATTAAATGTCGGCTCTGGTTCCAGCTCTTGCATCGCAGAGAAAGCTCACAGCCACCGCTCGCCCGGCCAGCCGGCGGGGTTGGGGCAAGAGTGGCAGCTTGGCCTGGCGGCCTGCCGGGCCACGTACCTCTGGGACCCGCCTGGAGTCGCCCAGAGTTTAACGCTCAAAGGTTAGAAATGTAAGGTCCCTGCCAGAGCAAAGGGCCTGAGCCACTGCGGCCACCGGCGGGCTCCTTCAACTTCAATTTATTCACAGACAAGGACAAAACCATTAACAACTCAGGAGAAAGATCCGTGCCCCAAAATTAAAGCTTGGAATTACCGCAAACTCCGTTCTGAGTTCCAGATATTGGCCTGTTACCTTTCCAATATTCATCCCTTCTCTAATATGTCTTGATTTAACAATCTTTCCAGTGCCCCGCATCCCTCGGACGTTTTAATTAGGTAATTCATTAGTGAGTCAATACAGACATTTATATATTCTTTTAGCTCAAGTGGTTAAGTACTAATTTCGAAATGATTATAAAACACTGGAATAAGCAACGAACAGTAATTTTAATTTATATGCAAATCAATTGGTTCATCTTAAATGCCTTTAAAAAAAAAAAACAATTATTGTATTTAGCATCGGAAGCATGGAACAGACCTCCAGAATAGACAATTCGGAAACAAGACCCAGACTGGGAAGACAATTTAGAACAGCCAACAAATCAATAATGTTTGAGGCAGTCAAACATCGCTAGCCATTGGAATTTACATACTAGCTTGTTGTCAGATAAGGAGCTGGGGAAATTGCTTGCCAGGGTTGAGATCATAATCCACAGTGCAGAAAGTAAATGGTAGCAGCAGCCTGTCACAGCCCGCTCTAAAATAATACTGTACCTTTCCCAAATCCTGACTCTTGGGTGAGAGGGAGTTGGTGGAGATCACCGCATATTTGTCCCCGTTTTGTCCCGCTTTGATTGCAAAATTTTTGTCCTGCCTGAGCTTCCCAATTTGATTCTTATTCTAACAGTTCTGTCACTTGCTGCAAAACATTACAGGGAGGAGTATAATTGAGAATCTCGCTAAAAATTTTCCAACCCCCCCCCACCAGCCAGCACTGCTTTTCCTTGTGCTTAGTTTTTGCAGCTATGTTTAATTCCACGTCCTCCCCCCATAAAATTAGATAATCGAGAAGTCAGTAGGAAAGGCTGAAGGAAATGATCCAATTCTTTGGTTTACTGAAAGGCTATTATCTTTAGCCATAGTTCAAAATGTGAGAAAGTAAAAAGGATATAGGCTTTGGAATTTTTTTTTTTTTTAATATTCTAGAACAGTGGGTGTTACCAGGGATTACCAGGGGACCCCCACTGGAGTTGTTTGTGTAAAAGTGTAACATCCTTGAAATTCACAGATACGTAAGGTCAGTGTCTCCCCAGCCCAGGCTCCGGGCCCAGGCGGTCTAGCCCTTCAGGAGCTTGTACCTTTGATGCTACAATCTTGTTTACATCTGCGGGGCAGGAATTGCTTGCTTTGCTTGGACGCTCCCTCCACCCCCTTCTAATTTGAAGTAATCGGAGTCTAAATACAATCGCCACGGCCCACTCTTGCATTACTGCTTTGACGAGGGAAAAACCTGCAAACCACGTCTTTAAATCAGCTCGCTGGTTTGCAGCCCCCCAGCACCCTGCGTCTCCACTGCACGCCTAATGCATTCCCTGGTGATTCCGGGCATTAATTAGTTGTTTAATAGGAGTATGACTAAAAATGTAAAAGAAGGATTAGGAGCGTGAAACGTATGTCCAGCTCCTTCCACACACTCGAGGAGGGAATGAGAATCATTCTGTATCTTCTATTTCTCCAGGAGCCATTTGCATTTCCCACCAGCTGCTCACTTCAGCTGCGCTGGCGCTGGGCGACGCGAGGACCCAAAAGCTCAGCGCGGTGTCGGCGGCGGCCGGGACAGGGGTTAACCAGCCCCCGGCGGGTGAGACTCCAGACAGAAGGGGCGTGAGGGGAACTTGAGCTTCCCCGGGCCCCTGCATCCCAGCCCTAGTTTGCAAACCTCTGAATCCTGAAAGGGGGCAGGGAGTTGCTGGCGCGTCTCTGCGCGTCTCTGCAGTCCCTGTCCCGTGATCCCTCGGCGCGCCTCTCAATCTTCCTGTCCTCGGTTTTCTCACTCTCTTCCCACTTTTCACTGAGATTCCCCATCCTCGCCACCAGCTGAAGGCGAGGCCGTTCTGCTCTGAGCGTCTCTTAATCTCTATAAAATGAAAAGAAAAAAAGAAAAAAAAGAGGGGACATTAACCCATTACTCAGAGGAGTGGAAGGCAGCAACAATCTGCCATGGGCAGAGATGAAAATGTCTTTCTGGCACTGCATTTTCCGGTCTGCTGTGACCAGAGTTCAATGGTGAGACTTGTTGAAGAAATCTGATTTTCTTGCCTCGGCGAGATGTCAAAAACCAGAAATAAAAATTCTCAGAGACAAGAGAGGAAATAAAATTAAAAACAGCACGTGGGCATTTTTTCCCCTCATTTCTCTGCCCTTAAATAACACCGCTTTGAGTTTCCACTGGGTAAGGAGAGAAAGTTCGAGTTTTCACGGATGTTACATGGAGGTTAGAAATGGCTTAAAATGTAGATCTCTCATCGGTTTTCTTCGTGGCTGAAGAGGCTAACCCTTTCCATAAAATGAGTCCATCTGTCGACTGTTAGCTATTTCAAAGTGAAGGGATTTAGCACTCAAAACAAATTGAGCAAGTTTGTTTGCCTGTTTTTACTGCTAACTCAAATGAATTCAAAACACGGAGTAATTCAAGAAAACACATAACATGTTCCAGACAGCCTCCAAATGCAGGAACAGCCCAGCACCTACGTGGTGGCTGGGGTTAGTTTTAGACACCAGGCTTTTAAAACATACATATGTATTTCATATATATATTTCCTGCACGTTCTCCCAACGAGTCATTACGTATTCTTAAAATTGCGTGTATTAGTGTATCGATTTAGGAAGGACAACTTTTAGAGGGAACTTTATTGGGAACCAAAGAAAAGGACTTTTTAATGGCGGGCCTGAGTTTTGCTGCCATGCAGGAATTGGTGTTGGTGGGAAAACCCGACCCCTCGAGCTGTGGCTGTGTTCCGTCACTTCCAAAAACATGCATTAACAGGACGCCCTTGAGGTCGAAAGAACTCGGTCCCCCACGCCTGGCCGAAGCCCTCACACCTGGTTCCCCAGGCCAATCATATTTATAGTCCTTCCACCCAAGGGCAGGACAGAGCCCGAATACCCTGCTCCTTATCAAAACACGCGTCCTTGCTCGAGTCAAGAAATGGGAAAATCAGGGTTCAGAAGCAGGGCACCATTTTCGGGCGAGAACGGCCCTCCTAACCTCACGCGCTCTTCGCTGTTGAGGACCAAATGCGGATTTGACGGAAGCTTTCTCCCCGCCCCCACTTCCATTCCCTGCAATTCAATACCATCCTCGCCAGGAACCTTAACCTCGTCATTTTAAAAAATGAGATAGCCGTGACCCGGGGTGAACTCGTCGAGTGTAGGTACAGCGGAGGAAATTCTAGACTCCGTGCGCGCCCGAGCCTCGTCCAGCGCAGTGCCTTCGCGAGCACCGCTCAGCGCGTGGCCGTGGCCCACCTGCGCGGGGACACCGCCTTGACCTCGGGCGCCGTGCCCCGGTCGCGCCGGGCCCAGCGCCCTGGCCTTCCCCTGCTGACTCGTCCAGCTCCCGCGCTTGGGGCCGTGGCCTTCCCACCCACTCCCCCTCGCTCACCCCATTTTTCCAGATTTCTCTTCACTCGTCCCCTCATTCCCACCCCGCCCACCTCCACGCCCGCCCGCAGTCCCCCCGAAATCCCTCTTTGCTGCGACCTCTCCTCTCCAACCCTGCAGGCCTGAAAGAAGGTCACACACGCACATTGACACCCACACGCCTCGCCCCACAGAAACCCGTGCACACGGTCCTTTGTTCCATTTCTCGGGCCACTTTCCCTGTCCCTTCCTCCCAGCCCGCCGGGATTTGCTCCCCAGGAGGACATTCCTGTTTCCCCAGGGCCCGGGCCCTCCCCTTCTGATTTATTAGGGCTCCTGGTTTGGCGCAGATTCCCTTTTCTCCTCCGCCACCCCGTCCTCCCTTCGCGTCCTCCCTTGCACCGTGGGAGTGCGTGCTCCTGCTGCTCGCTCGGCTCCTGTCTAAGTGCCCTGCCCCGCTGCCTCTGCTTCCGCTCTCCCGGGCTGTTTCTCCCGCTGCCTGCTCCTCGGCCCGCGGGCCTCCGCGGCCCTCCCCTGCCTCGCTTCCCGGCGCCCCTGCGCGCTCCCCCCGCGCCCGCCCGAGCGCCGTGCTCGCTCCTTGATCGCCCGCCGCGCAGCCCGGCCCGGCCGCCCGCCCGCGCCACTGTGCAGTGGAGTTTGGTGGAATCTCTGCTGACGTCACGTCACTCCCCACACGGAGCAGGAGCCGAGGGAAGAGTGAGGGATGAGAGGGAGGGAGGGGAGAGAGAGTGCGAGAGCGAGCGAGCAAGCTGGAGAGGAGCAGAAAGAAACTGCCAGTGCCGGCTAGATTTTGGAGGCCCCCCGCGCGCCCTTGGACTCCCTCGGAACCTGGCACCCTCAGGAGCCCTGCGGTCCTCTCAGGCCCGGTTTTCGGGCGTTTGCGGTGCTGCCCGAGCTTCGGCTCGCTGGAAATCGCCCCGGGAAGCAGTGGGACGCGGAGACAGCAGCTCTCTCCCGGTAGCCGGTAAGTGGAGGCCGTCTCTCCCGCAGGGATGTGAGATAATGCGAGTCTGGAAATTTGTTCCACTTTGGAGAATCTTCACCGTAGGTGATTTGTAGCTCTCTGGGCTGCGTTTCCCTGGAGGTAGCGCAGTTGGCAAACAGACCTTGCAGAGCCGGGTTCCTTTCGTCCCCAGGCACAGACACTAACAATCTACAAGGTGCTGAAGTCTAGTGGGAAGCCAGACCATGGCTGGCATTTAAAAATGAGGTATCTTGCCTTAAATCTTGGTGCCAACACTGCAGGGACAAATCCTCAGGCCGAGGATTAGCATTCTCAAGATAAAGGGCTGGGTACAAAGTTTCAGCTCCTGGAAGATAAGCCCCTTTCCCATTGTTACCCATTGGAAAAAAAAAAAAAAAAAAAGATTCCATCTTAACTGGCAGTTAGTGACCCCTTGGGCCCAAGCGAATTACCTGGGACCCAGGCCTGGATGCCAAGGTCCCTCAATTGCTTTGGATTATAACTCCTTTAAATTGATCACCAGTCAACTCCAATCTTGCTCTTCAGGAGAGACACATTTTAAATGGATGCAGAGGATGGGACTATTTTCCATCTGGTATCTAAGAAAAACAAAATTCGATCCTAAACCTGAAAATTGTGTTCCTCTTTTTATTCCCATTCAATCAGCTTACTTTCCTAAGCGATTTAGAAATCGAACCAACATAGGGTGATGTGATTTTTTTTGCTCTCTTTTATTCAAGCATTATCTTACTAAAGTAAACCAAATGGAGAAAAACTTTTAATATTATGCATGAAAATAACAGGAATGCCTACATTCTAAAATATTTTTATGAAAAATTAATCCATTTAGAGAGATATCCTTGCATTCCTTTTAGGCCATTAATCAGAACGAAAGATGCTTTTATCGCACAAAATATCATTTCGGGGAAAATCCATCTAAAATTCAAATACCAATAATGTTGACGAAACAAAGCACATAAGCAAAATAAATTGAGAATTTTTGTTGATGTGACATAAAATAAGCATACATAAGATTTCAATAATCAAACTTTCCTTAAAAATTTAATAGCCACTTTATTTATGGAATTTTTTGCTTCACCTCAGCAAAACTACACTTAAATTATTCAGGTGCTTTGTTCCTTAAGTTGAGTGTGTTTGTCTTCAAATGTTCCTAAAGCATTGGTATTAATTGGTTTAAAAGAAGGCTTACACACGGTAAAATACAGAACTGTATTGAGTAGTATTTTAATTTCCTTAAATGATTACCCACTGCAAATTAATTTACTGGCTAATCACACCAATTTAGTTCATTTGAAACACATGTTCTTGTGCTGTTTATTTTTAAACTTTCCATTAAAGGTTTTGTTAGGGGGTAACAAAGTGAATGGAAACGGGGGGGAAATGCGAAAATATTTGGAATTATTAGAACTATATTTTTTCCTGTAATTTTATTCTTGTGGCAGTCAACAGAAATTATTTTTAAGCAAATTATTTTATTTCTTAGGGCTTGCCTGCCTGCCTTGCCTATGTGGTCCCTCGTGCTCCACTGGCTATGTAGTGCTTTTTAGCACGCACACAATATAAAACTCAAGTTGGCCAAAACAATATTGCCTGGCATATACATTCCAACCAGGACATGAACTTTTGCGGTGAGAACTACCTCCCATCAAGAAAAGTCTCACATCTCAATTTGTGAGATTAGCCATCGAAGCCAGTCCCGAAGTCTGGCGGCCAAATTTGTCACAGAAGACTTGTCTTGACAGGCCAAGCAAGTTTAAGGATCAGCAAGCAGGAATTGGAGGTGTCTTTTAAAAAATTATCTTTCCCAGTTTTTAGTCTCAATCCCTCTAGTAGGCCTGATCGTTAAACGAAGCATAAAATGCAGGTCTCAAGGCTCATTTTGACTGCAAAATAAACCCCAAGTCACAAGGACATGTAGGAGTGAGCTAAGGAATATGCCTTGACCTTCTTTTCAGTCCTTAGAGTGGAGCTCTATGAGTTCTTGAAGATTTGTTTTGTATTGCTTTGTTTGGTCTTGGCACTGAAGCACGCGGGTGGGGGGAGAATGTGTAATAATTGACTGACTTTACACCGAGAAGCCCAATCTTTTTCTTTTGTATGTTTCATTCTTTAAAAAATAAAAAATAAAAACTATTTGCAGTTACCATCTGCAGTGCTGTGGCTACCGGCTAATAATGCAGCCAGTTCAGACATATAAAAAAAAAAAGATTATCGAAATGATGATGACATGCAAATTTCCCCTGAAATTATCATAAGTAAACATTTGAAGTCTGGACTAATAAAATCCCATCTGTGTTACTTCATATCGAGTTAGTAGAAAGCTGTGATAATGAATTTTGTAATATCTCACGAACAGACATCTCAATCAGGGACTAATCCTGTGATTTTACTGCAGAATCACTAAATCTGGAGCCGCCAAACTGCTACTTCTGGGCCCACGGGCCCACAAGGATCGGATCGGCAGAGTCCCCGCCAGGGTCCTCGCTAGCGGGTGGGGAAACCGCCTGGCGGTCCCAACCCTCGGATCCCCATGCCACAGCGCCAGGGCAGCTCCTCCTCTAGGCAGCGACCTTGGCCAGAGGGCCCCAGGGCCCGGCTCTCTCCAGGAGAGGCCGAGAGGCTGGGAAATGCGGCTCAGGCCAGACTCAGGCCTGAAGCTCCCTGCCCCGCCTCTGCCCCGCCGCCGACCCGGCCATGCCCGCGCCCACCCCAGCCCTGCACCCGCGCGAAGCGAGCCCTCCGCTCGCCGGCGTACCCTGGTTGGCGTGGAGAGAGGCAGGCGCCGAGATGCAAGGGGCCCGGGGAGCCCGGGACCTTCTTTCTTTTCTTCTGTCTCTAAAGCCACCGCGGCCCTTCTACCCACGCGGTAGCGCCTTTCGAGACCCACCTCTCCCGTTTGCCCGCGGCAGAGAAGGGTGCGCGCGTTCAGCGTTTGGCTCGCCGCGTCGCGGTTAGAAATTTGAAAAAGATTTGGCTTGCCCGGGAGGGAAAGGGGAGCACCGCTGGAGGGAAGGGGGGAAGACCCCAGTTCTCCCAGAGCCATTTCTCCGTCCTTGGCGGGCAGGAAACCCTCCAGGAACGTTCGCTGCACTCTCCTCGTCTCGCTCAGTCCACCCCGTTGCTCTCTGCCACAATCTTAAATCATACCTTAGGATAAATAAATGGCCGGGTGAGTATCTCCAGGGGAAAGTGTGGCTAAATAAGGAAAAGTGGCTCCTGATGGATGAGAGGCCCGAAGGCAGCTCGCTCCTGGAGCACCCTAGGCCAGGAGCCCGTTCGTTTCAGAATTGCAGAAAACCGAGGGAAACTGCCAGGCTAGGACAAGTTGGCTCTGGCGCCCTACACGTTTACTGAGCTCCAGGTGACAGGCACGGTGCTGAACGGTGGCCTTCGCACACGACTGCCCTGAAATTAAAGTCCTCTCCACCCACCCGCCACCCTGCCCTCGTGTTCAGATGGGCTCTTAACCCCAGCACAGACAGTAGTTCCGCTACCTCCCCAGGACACTGGCTTTGTCGGCTTCTGGCCCTTTTGCGGCCACTCTGAAGGGAGGCCACTCTGGGTAAACATTTCAGATGTCCTGGACCCGGGGCTAGGGTGGCGATGCTGCTGCGCCGCCAGAGGCTGTCAGGTGTGAAAAACACACCGGAAGCCTAGCACACAGTAGGCGCCTAACAGCTTCTGCCGTTGACAGCCCACAGGTAGTCTCCGCCGAGCCCTGCGCCCTCGACGGCCGCCGCTTCTCACCGCCCTCCTCTTCTCTTTTGCAGGTATCGGGGAATGGAGACCAACTGCCGCAAACTAGTGTCCGCATGTGTGCAATTAGGTAAGAGCCCGCTTCTCTTGCCCGGGTCACCGGACGGGAGGCCGCGCCACGTGAGGGCGAGGAGGGGGCACTGGCCCCGTGGCGAGGCCGCGGCGAGGGGCGCTTCCCCGAGGGGCCAGCCTGGGCAGGAAGAAAATCAGAACCAGGACGCGGGCGCTCCCGGGGCGGGGCGGGACGGGATGGGGGCGCGGGGAGGGGAAGGACGGTGGACCAGGAGGGAGCGTCGCGCCGCGTCCCAAAGCCGCTGGCCTACTCTTCCTGGCTGGACCCGAGGGCAGCCAGGGAGGCGCAGAGAGAGAACTGCGCCCTGCTCTGGATTGTCCGAGGGTCCGGAATACAGAAGTGCCATTCGCTTTTTCCTCTAACTGGGTCTTTGCTCTTTGTCCCTCTTTCTCCTCCGTCCTGCCTCTCCCCCCTCTGCCGCCCCCCCGCTCCTTTGGGCCGCGGTCCGGGGCGTCTCTCTGCACCGCACGTGGGGTGGGCGCGCGCGCCGCCCAGGCGTGCAGCCGGCGGCCGTTGAATGCCTCTTCTCCAAAGACTCCGAAATCAAAAAGGTCGAGTTCACAGACTCTCCCGAGAGCCGGAAAGAGGCAGCCAGCAGCAAGCTCTTCCCGCGGCATCATCCTGGCGCCAATGGTAAGGCCGGGAAGAAAGCGCAGGCCGCGCGCCGGGCACCCGCCTCCGGGACTCCGGGACTCCGGGCCTCGGGTGAAGCGCGAGCAGGCGACGCCGCCAGCCCCGGCGCGCCTGCTGCTTGAACTTAGGCACTTGGCCTCTGGGTGGGACGGGAAGCAGCCGTCCCAGGAACGTTAATTCCTTCCCCCAAATTATACTGCACTCCTGAGACCCAACACCTCTCCCTCTCGCTCTCTGCCTGTGGTCTGATCCCCTACGCACGCCCCAGCCTACCTCGGTGCCTCTAGCTGGCGTGGAAAAGTGGTCCAACAGCGACCTCTGTCGCTCACCATGTCCCACTGCGCGCGGCACCGCCAGGGCCCACCCCGTCCCTGCGGCTCTCAGCCATGCCCCACCCAGGCTGTGGGTGCGGGGTGTATCGCGGGAGGCGAGCACGGGAAACTCGTGTTGGCGAAGGTTTGCTTCGGCGGGTTGGCGGCGGGGCGGGGGCTGCCACCAGCCCTGCAGAGCCGGAGGGCAGCGACTGCGCTCTGCAGCCCTGGGTGGAATGGAGTGTGCGCCCCTGTCGACGCGAACCTGCCTGCTGTGCTTGTTGACAGGCCTCGGGTTTTGGAGATGTTGCTTGGTTGGCTAGTTTCACTCTGGATGAGTCAAGGGACCCTGCTAGGCAAAGTCTGCAGGCTTGTGTAAAAAGTGAAAACGCCTCCAACCCACGGCGCAGGCCTTTGCTCAATTGAAGCTTGTCCTTTAGCAGTGTGTGTGTATGGATGGATGTCTAAGAGGGGGAGAAAACCTCAGATGTACTGTTCCTCTCTTCTCCGGGTTTTCCAGGCTTCATAATAAGTGCCTAGCTTTAGGAGGTTGTTGACCTTTGATAGTGCGAGCTGATAAAGCCCCGCACAGCCCTCGGCCCCTAACCTCGTTCCTTCCGGATTAAAGTGTAAGGATACAAAGTAATATGTGCCGGGGCGGGGATGGGGGGCGAGGGGAGCGATTTGGGACCACCGCCAAGTAAACAAACCGTATTACTAAGAAGAAAACAAAGGCCCTGCACATCGTCTTCCCTGCGAATGAGAGAAAAGCATCATTTGTTGAAATAAAACGTCTAAAGCGATCTGGAGCTCCAGGGCCCCGACACTGCGCAATCTCGCGAATCGTCCTGCTGGGCCAGTTAAACGCTCACTTGTCCGGGATTAACCCCCCGGGGTTAAATGGGGCAATGCGAGATAACATCGGGTGATTTCTGTCATTAAGATTGTGTTAAATTCTTCTTCTGTTTGATAATCGGTCGTAAAAATAAATTATTAGACCGGAGTATGTTTGGGATATGGTTAAAAATCAAGAGTAGGATGACTCCCGGGGAGAATGCTTTGTGCGGGCTCGGCCCTGGCTCCGGCCAGACGACAGGAGCTCCCCGGTGTCGCTTCGCACGGGGCGGGCCGCGGCGACAGGGCCGAGGCTGACGTTTCTGGCCGCGCCGGGAGCCAGAGAGACGCACGAGGTCTCCTCCTCCTGCTCCTCCCCACCCCGGGTTTCGTTGACCCAGGGGATGGTTTCTGAGGACAGGTGGCCTCCTTGCGAGCTGAGGGAGGCAGGGCCCCTTGGAGGAGAAGCCTAGGGTGGATGGGGTCCTCGTAGGTGGGCAGGAAGTGGCTGAGAGCCGAGGAGCCCTGTTCACGGCGGTCACAGGCTGGGCAGGAGCCTCTGGGCGTTCGCTTTTGATAATTAGCAAATAAAGAACTAGAAATAATGAACGATTGTTTTCTTAACCATTGCTTTCAGGCCTGGATTACTTTAGTGCATGTGAAAGGCTCTTCTCCTACACTGTCAATACATCTATTTTCTACTTCTGGACCGAAGAGAAAAATTGCTGCCCAAACATGTTCAATGCCATTAATTAAGAAGAGGCACGTAATGGGAAGAAATGAAAATCTTGATTTTATTAGCTTTTAGGGAACTGGTAGACCAAAAAAAAAAAAAGTTGTCACACATGAGTGTGCAAAACTACAGCATTGCTGAAGTTGCCAGAGTACCCTTTACTGATTATGCGTTAATTTATGGGACATGCAAACTTCTGGCCACAGCCACCTCTTAAAACAAAAGAATGTATTTCTTGGTTATTTGGGTTTTTTTTTTTTTTACAGTTTTCCTTTGCTTTTAAAATAAGAAAAGTTTACAATGACATACAATTTTTTAAAAGGGCCATGATATTCTACCATTGGCCCGACCTTCCCCCCCCCAAAACAATGCCGGGTCCATGTCAAAAACTGTTTGAAAACGCTCCGAATAGGCGGACGCCACCTCTAAGAGACCCGGGCTCTGCGCCCCTTCCCAAGAGAGGCCCCCTCCCCTTGATACCCATTGGGCGGCCCCGCGGCCTGGCTGGCACCCGAGACGGGAGGCACCCTGAGGGGGACTGGAGATCCCTGAAGCCGGAGGTTAGAGGGGAATGGCGAGCACAGCCAGCGGCGAGCCCGGAAGGAGGGTTGCCAAGTTAAGTAGCCAGAGGAAAGGAGGCGCAGACGCCCTCTGGGAACGTCCCCTGGAGAAGAGGCCCTTGGCTTTTCTTGCTTTGGGGGCCCCAAAAGGAGCCCCTGTTTTGCGGAACTAATAAAATGGCCTTAACGTTAAGGAAGAGGACGGACTGACCCTCCCATCAGTGACAAAAAGTTTTAGTGCGGCGACTCTGGGTTCCGGGCTAACATCGCGCAGCGCTGCAGCCCCTTTGACCCTGACTCCTGGCTTTGCGTCCGGACATGGGGCGGGTACTTCGGCCGGCCTCCCCAGCAAAGCCATTAATTTTTAAATTGCTTTGGCAGAGTGGATGGGCTGAACGTGTTCGGCCCAAGTCTCTGATGTGCGCAGACTTCCTGGGAGGGAAGCTCAGTGGCCCCTCGAGGCACCCCCCCCCCCCCGCCGTGACACGCGTCTCCTCGCGGGACAGCAGCTCAGCCCCAGTCTTCTTTAGAGGACCCAGGTTAACCCTGGCCGCCAGCGGTCGCAGACCCCTCCCTACCCCCAACTCATTCAATCAGCAAATGTTTGCCGAGCACATGCTATGTGGGCTCCTAATGTACCCCCTGAACGCAAATAATCCGGTTTTCCTGGCCGTTATGAAGCGATTTTAATGCTAACACGGATACCAGCGAGATCAGCACACCCGCTCCAGCGAAATGCAAAACGGTGGTGCGTGGGGTGGTGTCCCGGCCCTGAGAAATCAGGGCATGTGCGGAAGCGTGGAGACCCCTGACTGTGGCCAGGGGGCAAGGGACAGGTGCTTGCGAGGGGGGCATGAGGCTGGAGGAAAAAGCAAGGAGAGAAGAGAGCTGGGTAAGGAGAGGAGTTTTCCATTTTCTTTTCTCCACCTCGACCTTGCCCCACCCTGCCCCGTCCGATCTGCAGTTTACTGGCAGAAGCTGCCTCACCGCTCTGTGGCTTTTCCCCCACCAGGGGAAATTGTACCAGTCGTCCAAAGGTAGTCAGTCCCTACGGATCCCTGCCCGTGAAGGTGGTCCTCACAGGTGGCGTTCCTTGCTACCGACACGGTGCCCACTCAAAGTTTCTTAAGGCCAGTTCGGCTGTTATTCCAGCCCCCGCTGTTTAATATATGCAGCAGTTGTTAGAGCGACTCCGGGGAAAAGGAAATGTATAACGAAAGCTTATTCGTGAGCAGGAATATACTAATGGAACTATCTGATGTCTTCTTAATCCTATGTAAAAAGCTTTGTCGTCTTCCTAATATTGACTGAATGGGTAATTAATGGCTCTTCATCTAGGCGAATACCCTGTAATCCAAGATAGGCAAAAGACAACAAGCCCAAGGTAGAAGACAAAAGGCCCAACTGCAGCCACATTCTCCCCACCCCCCGCCCCGTTGGGAAAGTTTTCTCTCAGAGGAGAAAAAGGCAGGGAAGTGGGAATACACCTACCATTTCTAGCCTAGACTTAGCTACAGCACCTGGCCACGCAGCTCGGTTCTTCCTTTCTCTGCCTTTTCTCCTCCAGTCCTTGTCTCTGCATTTCTCTCTTTCTTCTTAACTCCTCTAGGGTGTCTCCCACTTTATGGCCCTGACCAGCACCTTTTCCCCCAAAACCTCCTTCTTTCTTTGAGAGATTCGACAGTTGAGCAACACACAAGGTCCCCAAAAGGCTCAGCAATGGATCAAGCTCCTGATCTAGAAGAAAACTCCTTTCTTACACGACCCAACACATAGCGTCTTTGAGGACTAAGGTAGTTGGGACACGAGGGAAGAAATTAATGGAAAGGAAGTGATCATATGGAATTGCGTACGTGTATTAAGGGGCGGTCAGGAATGATAGAGTCACCTTCTTTGTGAGGATCTGACGGGAAGAGCGCCCAAGATTCTACCAGCATGTTTCTAACTGGCTGACATTTTAATTTAAACCTTTAGAAGAAATATATTACTTGGGTTACTACAATGAGGTGGGATCCTTTTTTTTTTTTTTTTTTGGTCAGCTGACAGCTTTTAAAATATTATTTCACTAGGGAAATAAAAGCTTCATCTCAGATTATAGGTGGGTATTTTTGGATTTATGTGATTTATGGTCACCATGACAACTAATGCTGAATGTTAGCTACCAGCATGTCTGGGAGAGAGAAAACCGAAAGAGGGGAGAGCAAGAGAAATAGAAAAAGGAGAGGGACATGAACTGGAGAGGGAGGAAAAGAGGAAAGAGGATGAGAGAGGAGAGTTTTAATTCAACTGTTGTTTAAAAAAAAAAATGGCTTCAGTTAGCTCCCTGCCACTTTCTCCCTTCCAGGCCTGGATATCTGTTTAATTTCTTATTTTCTCCCTCTCTCCCTCCTTCTCTCTCTCTCTCTCCTACTCCCAATGCACATTTATACTATACCATTCTCTTTATTTTACTTAGTTCCATGAAAAGTTGCTTTCCGGAGATTAAATGAGCGCCTAGTAAAACTGTAGCACTAGCATACAAACGTCAGGAAGCCTTAAATGCCGGTTGGTTTAGTGGTTTCAGCAAACCCTCTCTCCTCTAATCCCTCTCTCTTCCAGCACCAGTGGGGGGAGCGGTCCACCTCCCACCACCACCCAAACACCCTTCCTTCAGCTAGTTACCCCAAACCTCAAGACGCTGAGCAACTTGAGCTTGTGGGACAGAAACCTGGGTACCATTTGCAGGGACCCAGAGAGAGTGGGTGTTGCTCAGTACATCTACAGACTTCTGATTCAGAAAAGAGTCTTCCCCTTTTACCAAACCAGCTCTTTTTTATCCCATTTAGGGAATGGGGGGAAAGCCAGCCACAGGGAAGCTTTTAATTTCCGAGTCCTTTGGTTTCATGGCTGTGGGCAGAGTAGACCCTTTGCAGCTTGGTTTGTGTAAGTAGAAAAGCTAGGCAGAGGAAAGAGGGGAGGGAGGGACACTTCTTGGGCAGGGTGCAAGGTCTCCATCTGACCTCTGTGCCTTACACCCCGCACGCACACACTCATGCCCATCACGTGTCCCCGAGCTGAGTCCCCACGTGCCTGCGTGCCTCGTCCTTGAGCTGGCCTGGGCAGGGCAGGACTCCCCTCTGTGGCCTGACAGCTCAAGGAGACATCTAATTGAGCCATCTTCCCAGTGAGCTCTGGAGACAGATTCTTTCCAAAAGTCAGGGATCTCTTGGTTGGGTACAAGCCCACACCCGGCGGTCGCTACTGAGAGTCTGGCGGCGGAGCCTAACCGCTGGCTACCATGGCCAGAGGGACTTTGCGCAACTAACACTAACGAGTGTGAAATTAAATAAGACTTTAAGACTAGTAATCGGTAGCAAATACCAGCTCAAAACACGCCTGAACCCGTGTCACCCATTTCCCTCCTCAAGGGTCTTTCTCTGAAAGAATCAAGCAATAAAACCCAGTTGAGACGACTTCCGATGTCTTCCGGACTCAAAACCTCAAACCCGCACTCGGCTTCCTTTCCTGGCCCCACGGAAGCCGCGCGGCACCTCCAGTTTCTCTGCACGGATCACGCTGATTTTTTTTTTTTAACTGTAATGGAAGCTGAAGTCATAGTAATTTCTAGAACAAATCAAGAAGAATTTAGGTGGAGGTCACAGTAGTGCTGAACTCACAAAATATGTACGATTTCTTGACTCTCCAGAAATCTTTTTCATTTATCTGCTATGCATGCGCACTTACAAGTCTTACCTAGGTTAACTCTCCAAAATTTCCCACCACCGCTGCCACCAACCATCCCCTCTATGGAGTTTTCATGGAAAAGCATTTCTTGCCCCCCCACACACACACACCTCCTTTTCCTCATCTAGACTTTTCATGTCGATGTCCGCCTGCCACCCGTGGAGTGACCCTTCTTGGCCTGGGAAGAATGTCACCCAATGAGGGCTACTCAGAGTGTATAAAGTGATTAGGAGATTAGGAGAGTGTTGAAACTCCTGCTGGAAAAATGCAAAGAAAATCCTCACTTTTAATCAGTTGTTTAGAGAGCTGCTGTGTGTGTGTGTGTGTGTGTGTGTGTGTGTGTGTGTAATATTAAATGTATGTGAACATATATACATAATATATGGTTTTGGTTTTAATCTAAATTCTCTGGATAATTGCTTTATTCTCCACTTGACTTCAGTGGATCCACGCAAGTTAAGATTCCTTATCCTTTTAGGCTTATAGGCTGCCTAGAGATTCCCAATGTCTCCCACGCTTTGGCACCATGAGGAGCTGTCATGTGCCCTTCGGTTTTTCACCCACTTTGGAGGCTTGTTGAGGTCATTCATACATGTGTATTTGCCACGATGAAAGTTCCATCAGGAGAGCCCAGCCACCAGAGCTTAAATTAAAAGTCTGTGGGTTTGTGAGAGATGGGTTTAGAAATCTACAAGGTTCTGTGGAGCTTCTTAGCTTTCCAGGGTAAAGCATTTTGGAAAACACCTCAAGCTTCCAAAAAATTTTATAGCTGCAGGGTTGGAATCTTGAAAAAGAAGGAAGGAGGTATGCTAACTACAGTGGAGAATTTTTCATTTCTTTGATATGATGGAGTCTCTTCATGAAATGAAACTTTAAGGGGCATGATATTGTGGGGACCGAAACTATACTGAGGTTTAAAAGAAGAAACTGGAATATGATTAGTAAACACATTGGGCAGAAAAGAGCTGGATTCATATTGACTTAGTTATAGGTCATCAGCTGGCAGTGCAGTGGTAGGAAATATTTAGTTTACACATATACTTTATGATCTTGGGGGAATTAGAGGAAATTCAACAAGAAAACGGCTAGAAACATTTAAAACCCTTATTTAAAAGACTTAAGCAAATTAGAGTCTTATCAGATTAAAAACCACTACAAATATAAGAGCATTGTCTTCAATGAAATGCTGTAGGGTCTGAGAAGAAGATTCTCCGCCAAATCTCTGGGATAAAATGCGTCATTTAAGCACCAGATAATGAGCAGAATGTAAATTAATTTAACCTTCTTTACCAACAGGCTGCTGGTGCAATATGTATAATTTAGTGATAAGATTGCAGGACCTAATATAGTTGGATGTATGAGCCTCAGTGAATGCAGACCTGTCACATGGGGATGTGTCCCACTCTGAGCAGGTGTGTGTATGCGTAGAATGGGGTGAACAGGAGTAAAAGGTTAAAACCAGAAATGCTGATTTAAAGCTTACTATGACGAAAGTTCCCTCTTCTAGCTATATCCTTCTTAAAGTCGAATGATACTGGTAAGGAAAGACTGGAAAACAATTCTCATTTGGTTCCTCGGACTGCTCTCAAGCTGTTTAAAATGGGGGAGGAGTTGCAGATAGGGTTTGGGGGGCGCGGGGCAAAGGAGAGAAACATAGGCTGCAAACATATTTGCAGTCTGCTTCATCCACTCTGTTCCAGACTGAATACGTTTCCCAATCTTGTGAACAAGGACAAGGAGGGAGTTTCCTGAAGATACCTCATACTGACGTTGCAAATCATTGACTGTAATGTCAAACAAATACACATTCAGGGATGATAACACTAACTCCACAATAAAACAATTGCCAATGCAGAAACCCAGGGGAGATTAGCTTGTGCTCTCTGGCTGACCTAAGCTGGGGGACAAAAGGACTTTCAAAAATTACTTTGAATTTATTTGCATTTCTTTCTTTACTTTCTTTGGAAATTAAGTTTACTTGGAAATAGTGCTATAAAGAGTCGATGTCCCCAAAGGTGATTTCTTTTTGTTTTATATAAATGCATAAGGCTTTGCTTTTCTTAGTTGAGAGATCTTCTAGGCTAGGCTTTTTCCCCTTAGCCCACACCCTACCGCTTCTGCTTGCTTGGACTTTAATGATTCAAGACAGCCTTGAGCTGGCTAGGAAAGGAAAATGACTGTTAAAAATTATCCTTGAAATTGGTTATTTGGCAACATTCTTAATTGTATGAAAATTCATTAAGGCATATTTTATATATAATTAGCTCAAGGTTGTTGATTCTACAGGCTTTATGGATTTGAATCTGATTGGTAATAAAGTAAACAAGAGCATCGAATTTAAAGCATGGCTCTCTTGGGTTAGGACAAGCTTAATACAGTGTACAAGGCATTTGAAAGATCTAGGATATGTGTCTTAATCAACGTTAAATAGAATGGATAAGCTTTCAGCATTTTGAAAACGCTGGGTTAGGGTTTCTATTCCATTGTGTGTCTTCTGTCTGGGGACTAATAAGCATCACAGAGAACGTGATCTGAGGCGACTTTTTATTCTTGCATAAATCCAGAGTGAACCACCAAACAGTTGTTCGTTTAAAGTCAAGGTAATTTTCTTTTGACGGGTCCATTTGCTTCTCGGTTTCTAATTTATTAGCCTGCCTTTTCAGGGCTCTGTCTTCTTCGCAATTAAAGTAAAGCTTCTTCAGATTAGTGCAGCATTCACTTGACAGGCTGTTTGGAGAATTTAAGATCGGAGAGGTGATTTGTTGGTGTTTTTCGAGTTTTTTAGTTGTAAGTAGCACGTCTCCTTTTTATAAGGGGTTGGGGGGGCGGCTTTTGATTGGAAATGGATGTAGAGAGACAAAAGGAAGGGGGCTGCCTTGCTGATCCTTGCACCTTTCAGGCCTCGACCTTTCCGCTCCCTTCTCCCAAGCCTTCGACTCCCACTAGCCTCATCTCTCCGTCTCCTCGTCCGAACTAAAAGCCGGATCGCCCGTGGCCGGGCAGGAGCAGAATTCCCAAGAGCGTGCCTGTGTAGACTTGGTGGGCGCCGCGAGGAGTTAGCCCGGCCCCACACTGTTGATAGGTGCAGACAGGACAGTCCCTCCGCCGCGGCTCGGGCCGTCCTGATTGGTGCAGAGCCACGTCACTCCCGCCCGGCCGAGGGGCTGGGAGGAGGCAGAGGCGGAGAGGGCCGGGGAGGGCCGCGGCAGAGTGACGTCTGGGCACCAGGAAGCCCGCCTCTGGTCTTAAGATGTTAGGCCAACAGGGAAGCGCGGAGCCGCAGAGCTGGTCGGTCGCTCGCCCGAGTGCCTGGAGCTGAGCTGCGGCGAGGCCCGGCTCCGGCCCGACGGCCCGAGGGGTGTGCGTGTGCGCGCTGCCCGGGTGCGCTCCGGGGCCCGCGCCGCTGCTCCGCCACCGCCGCCGCCGCGGAGGATCTAATATCAGCTACCTGTCCCTGTCACTCTTGACACTTCGCTGTCAGGGCTGCTGCGCGGGGGGCGGGCAGAGCGCAGTCGGCGTTAGCTTTCCTCATTGGAGGGGTTCTCGGGGAGGGAGGGAGGAAAGAAGGGGTCTTTGCCCACTCTTGTTTCGCTTCGGAGCTTGGACGCCTGCTCCCTAAAGACACTCCGAGCGGTGTCCTCCTGCCCACATCCCCATGCCTACGTCTGCCCGCTGACTTTCGGCCTCCGGACTCTTTCGCTTGAGACTTTCCGAGGAGACGGGGGCGGCTTGGTTCGAGGACTCTGCCGGGGTTGCGTCCCCTGGCTGCCCGCGGCGGCCACAGCGGAGAAACTCCGCGCCTGCAGCGCGACCCGGAACGGGCCACGGGGGCTCGGCCGGGCAGTAGCCCGGGACTGGTGGAGCGGCGCGCGCCCGCGTCCATGAACTGCATGAAAGGCCCGCTGCACTTAGAGCACCGAGCAGCGGGGACCAAGCTGTCGGCCGTCTCCTCGTCGTCCTCCTGTCCCCATCCCCAGCCGTTAGCCATGGCTTCGGTCCTGGCTCCGGGTCAGCCCCGCTCCCTGGACTCCTCCAAGCACAGGCTGGAGGTGCACACCATCTCCGACACCTCCAGCCCGGAGGCCGCAGGTAAGGCGCCGCGCCGCCCGGCGGACGCTCCGGTTCAGCAGCCTCGCGCCACGGGTCCGTCTCTCCCCCGAGGAAGTCAGCCCCTCCTGGGGGAGGCGTGGTGGGAGTGGTCGTTCTGCCTGCTCTTCCGGGAGCCGGAATGCTGACGACCTCCCGTCCCTGTAGTTCTACCTCGACAGGCCGGGCTCATGGGGCGCGAACGGGGCGAGCCACTCTGCCGACATCTCTATTTCTACCCTGGCCTCCCTTCTGTTTCCTGGGTCACAAAAATCCCAGCATCTCCATTCGGGGACGTTCAGAGGCCGCCCCACCTCTGTCCTGTTCTCTCGGCTTTCAGCTCCGGAGGAGCTGCGCTCATTCGTTAGAAAAGCGTGTCTGAAACTACCTAGACATGCTCTTCGCCAAGAGGCATTTGTTTTAAAGGGCGGGCGAACTTAGGTGTCCAACCAGATCCCCACATCTGCTTTTCCTGCCCTCCTGAAATTGCATCGAAATCTGAGCTTTCTCTTGGGAGGGGGGTCCGTAAAACACGCGCGCCTGCGTGTCCCGGGAGGTTTGGTGTGTCTGCGCAGAGGTGTATAAATATACTTGAAAGCACCGGCTATAAAAGTGAATGTGCCGCCGCGGTGAGATAAACATGTAAATAAAACGTGCGGCGCTGGGGGAGGGAGGAGACGGGGCGCGCACACCCACACCGCCGCCTGCACCCCCCGCGGGCGCAGCGCCCCCCAGCCCGGGCCGCCCAGCCCTGCGGTCGCCTCCCGGCCCTCCCCGGTCGGAACTCGCGGGCTGCAGGTGGGCAGGCTCACAGGAACCTTTGTGTGGTTCGTTTTCAGAAAAAGACAAGAGCCAGCAGGGGAAGAATGAAGACGTGGGCGCCGAGGACCCGTCCAAGAAGAAGCGGCAACGGCGGCAGCGGACGCATTTTACCAGCCAGCAGCTGCAGGAGCTGGAGGCCACTTTCCAGAGGAACCGCTACCCGGACATGTCCACGCGCGAAGAAATCGCCGTGTGGACCAACCTTACGGAAGCTCGAGTCCGGGTAGGAGCCAGCGCGGAGCCTGGGAGGGGTTCGGGGAGGACGCTGTGGAGGTGCAGGCCATGTAGACCAGGAGGGAGTGCGGAAGGCAGCGCCGCCCGGGAGGGCGCCGGGAGGGAGCAGCTTTGCAAAGGCGCAAGGCCTCTCGGCTGCCGGGGTTGCGAGATTACAGCTCCCCCTTCCGAGGCCCGCGGGCTCCCGGGCTAGCGCCGGCGCCTGGAGCAGCACCCACTGGGTGCCCCGACAGCCCGCGCCCCCCGAAGCTGGGCCGCGTGGGCATTTGCCTGCACTGGGCATTGTGTTCATAGCTTGCAGTCCCCAGACAAGAACTAATAAAATCCCTCCCAGGCCAGGAGCAGCTAACAGGCTCCAACCTGTGCGCCTTTAACAAGGAAAACCCGCCGGAGACATGCAAGGGTTGGCTCTCCCTGGGAAACTTTCGCGCCAGGCCTAGCCCTGCTTTTCCTCTCCTCGGCTCGAGCTCCATACACGGTTTTTGCGGCTTTTTCGGCCATTCAGGTCTCTCCCACACAGTATTCCCTGGTTTTGTGATCTCCGGAAGCCAAGTTTTAATACACAACTATTATTCTGCCAGTCCTCTTAGGAGAAAAAAGAAGAAAGACTTTTCGGTTTGGTTTATTTATCTTCTCTCAGGAGTTGAACTCTTTGGAGACTGATACTTATACCCCTCCTATCGTCATAGTTTTACAAAAAGGGCTTACCTTAACTTTGTAGCAAATCTGCACTTTATGGATTGGCAAAAATGAGCTTAAATAAATTACCCAAGAGCAACGTCTTGGTTTATGCTGGTCGGTGGAAAATTCCAAATTTGTTAGGAGTCTGGAAGCAGAAAACAGAATCAAGCAGCACCCGGAGGCTTTGTTCTTAAAAAATAAAAGTGCTCTGGATAGAAAAATAAAGCCCCCAGTTCGAGCAGGGAAAGCAAAAAGAAGAAAAAGAGATAATGATGATAAAAATAATAAAGATCAAATTGTGCTCCCAAGGCAGAGGGAACAAAGACTCTGGATGGCATCTGTGCAAGGTGTGAGGCTATGCTGGTGGGTAAAAGAGCCTGGACCGAGTTGGAAATGGTTTTAGTTTAACTGCCCAGAGCCAGCGCTCAGGCGGTGGCCTCGTGGTTGTGCGCAAGGTCCGTCTTCCCTTAGCCCTCCTGCGCATCAGGGGAACGGGCCTCGCACGTACTGTTCTCTCCTGGGCAAAGTTTAGATGGCCTAGGGTGGAAATAACGAGGAATTAAAATAAAAACACAATCTGTGGGTTTTCTGGAATCCTGCAAAAAAGCCCTCCCTCCCCACGGTCCTTCTGCAGCTCCTCCCTGGTCCCCTGCAGCCGCGGCGCTGGGCTCTCCCTCCGTCTTCCCTCCGGAAGGCTGCTGGTCCAGCCAAGTGGGAGTGAGGCGTGCTTTTTATAGCAGTCAGGAGCAAAAAAGAGGAAGGGGGATAAAAAAGAAATCGAGAATGAAAGGAAAAAAGCGGATTAGGCGGCTGGGCCCGGCGGAGATGTGTAATGTGAAACATCACCAGTGTCAGCTCGGAGACCTCAGGCCAGGCCTCGCTCCAATACACAAAAGCCGGCGTCTGGAGCGAGGCGCAGGCCTGATGTGGATTGGGAGCGAGGTTGCGGCGGGGCCACTGGATGTGGGTGGGGGCAGGCCAGCCCGAGCGGCCGCCCGCCACGCCAGACGACCCGACTGGGCCCTGCCAGAGCTGGGCCGGGGCGCTGGCCTGGCCTGTGGTGGGCGGAGGGTGAGAGGGGCAGAAGGGAGGGCGAATCTGCAGACCTACCCGTTTGGGGTTCCCAGAGTTTTATACGCCAAGCTCATTGAGTTAACGAGCTGACGGGGAGGTGGTCTTCTGCTTTTTATTTGGCTGCTTTGCTAGGCGAGGAAGGGTGTCACAGCCCGGCCCTTGTGGAGGGAGTACGTTCCAAGGAGTGGGGGACGACGGGGAGGTCCGGGAGGGAAGGGAGGAGCTGTCCTCTGGTGCCCTCCCAGCCCCTCGTCCTCATCACTGGGTCTGTGGCTTTGGAATGGAAGCAAGTTTGCAAGGTGGCCTGGAAGGGCTGGGCGGAAAGCCTGCTGCCTGGCGTTTATTTTGCAGTAAGTGTTTTTGGACCCAGAGAAAAGCCTGAGTTAGTGATCAAGCTGCCCGCAGGCCCCTGGGCGTTCGGCTGGGGTTTGCGGCGCAGCGCAGAGCCCCAGCTCGCGGTCCGCGGGGCCGGAGCCGACCGGCCTCCCGCGCTCGGCGGAGGCTCCCGGCTCGGGGCTGGGAACCGAGTGCTGGCCCTGGCAGCCGTGCATCGGGGCGGGGAGTGCGGAGGAGCGGGGCGGCCCGGGTGTGTGAGTGCACGCGCTCGGGCGCGTCGTGGCGGGTGCTGGCCTCTGCCGCTTTCCCGGATCGAGGTTTTATTAATCCGCGCTGTGGAATCTGTTTGCTCCCTTGCCCCAACCGTCCCCAGGTTTGGTTCAAGAATCGCCGGGCCAAATGGAGAAAGCGCGAGCGCAACCAGCAGGCCGAGCTGTGCAAGAATGGTTTCGGGCCGCAGTTCAACGGGCTCATGCAGCCCTACGACGACATGTACCCAGGCTATTCCTACAACAACTGGGCCGCCAAGGGCCTCACGTCGGCCTCCCTGTCCACCAAGAGCTTCCCCTTCTTCAACTCTATGAACGTCAACCCCCTGTCATCGCAGAGCATGTTCTCCCCGCCCAACTCCATCTCGTCCATGAGCATGTCGTCCAGCATGGTGCCCTCTGCGGTGACGGGCGTCCCGGGCTCCAGCCTCAACAGCCTGAATAACTTGAACAACCTGAGCAGCCCGTCGCTGAATTCCGCGGTGCCAACGCCCGCCTGTCCTTACGCGCCGCCGACTCCTCCGTATGTTTATAGGGACACGTGTAACTCGAGCCTGGCCAGCCTGAGACTGAAAGCAAAGCAGCACTCCAGCTTCGGCTACGCCAGTGTGCAGAACCCGGCGTCCAACCTGAGTGCTTGCCAGTACGCCGTGGACCGGCCCGTGTGAGCCGCGCCCAGCCGGGATCCTAGGACCGTGCCGGAGGGGGCGACCCCGCCCTTGAAAGACTGGGAATTATGCTAGAAGGTCGTGGGCACTAAAGAAAGGGAGAGAAAGAGAAGCTATAGAGAGAAAAGGAAACCACTGAATCAACGAGAGATCTCCTTTGATTGCAAAGAGATGTCCTCGGTGTCTGACATCTTTCACTCAAGTATTTCCAACAGTTCAAGGACATACACAAGCAAACGTTTGACTGGATATGACATTTTAACATTACTATAAGCTTGTTATTTTTTAAGTTTAGCATTGTTAACATTAAAATGACAAAGGATGTATATATATCGAAATGTCAAATTAATTTTATAAAAGCAGTTGTTAGTAATATCACAACAGTGTTTTTAAAGGTTAGGCTTTAAAATAAAGCATGTTATACAGAAGCGATTAGGATTTTTCGCTTTCAAGCAAGGGAATGTATATACTAAATGCCACACTGTATGTTTCTAACATATTATTATTATAAAAAAATGTGTGAATATCCAGTTTTAGAATAGTTTCTCTGGTGGATGCAATGATGTTTCTGAAACTGCTATGTACAACCTACCCTGTGTATAACATTTCGTACAATATTATTGTTTTACTTTTCAGCAAATATGAAAAAAACGTGTTTTATTTCATGGGAGTAAAATATACTGCATACAAATTGGTCTGGATTCTTTCTGCCCTTCTCTGTCTCCTGGCCAGGGCATCCCAGTCACTGCCTCCTAAACAAACCAGTTCCCTCGGCCTGCCTAGTTAAACATACAAGGCAGCAGTACCTATTTAAATTTGGTAGAAATAAATTATAGCCATTCATCAGAACCTAAAAAGAAAAAGAAGGCACTTCCAGGGGGAAAGGCTGCAAAGTCTGGTCTTGTCTCTCAGATTTTTTGTTTGGCTTAAACTCAAAGGATTCCATTACTGCTAGCAAATAATATAAGAGAGAAAGAAGAAAGGAGAAAGAAATTTAGAAAGTATGCCAGCCTGGAATGACTCTCAAGTTAACTCCTTTAGGGGAAACCTGCACCTCCAGTAAATTGTTCTGAAGAAATATTTGTGCATGTGTACATGTACAGTTTATATACATTCCTCTCAGGAGGAATACATCTATAATAAATTTACAAGGAAACACCTCCAGTTCAAAATATTTAGGCCTCCACGTTTATCTTTCAGGCTTAAGTAGAGAGATCCTTCATGTTATATTGCATTACTATTTCCAAATCCTTTGGAGACATTAAAAGAAACAAAGACCATTTCTAATAACTACAGCCCTTCAGTTTCTCAAAGAGCCCAGGGGTTGAGAGGTTAGAGTGGAGTTTCCTGAGTCTTGTCGAGCAATATGTAGTTGAGGCAAAGGTCATGCTCCCTGTGTTTTGTTTTAAATAATATTGACCCATTAATTCTAAACCTGCTTGTTCCTGAAATTATACAGGATTATAGTTTGCAAACTGCGGGACAATGAAGCAAATTAAGATGAATTACACCCCCAGCCCTCCCTCCCATCTTCTGACATCTAAACGGGGATTGAGGTCGGGTGTGAGTGTTTAAAAGAACTGTAAGCACCGCTCCCTCTTGATCGGTGGTTTTCGGCTCTTTTTTTAAAAATGTGAAATTTGATTTCATAACAAAAAGAAGCAAATACAGCTTAGTCCCAAAGAATTCATCACCGTGGCCCTAGGAGGATCGGTGGAGGGGGGGAGGGGGGAAGTGCTAAGGTCTTTTGTTATTCTTGTCACCCATCCCCCTTGGCGCTCTTACACACACACACACACACACACACACACACTCAGAAACACAGCAGGCGAGGACAAACACCACGCCAGGGAATTTAGAGCTAAAAGTAGCCGCCGGTTTTCTGGAGCCGAGAAAACCTGTGTTTTTGCGCCTTGATTGCTTTTATCTGCCTGAAACTTTACCTAAAAGCTTCGGGAGCTCAAACACTGAGGCTTTGTTCTGCAAGGAACTGCTGCTGACCCTTAAAGAGATTGCAGATAATGTCCCCGATTTAAGATCTGTGCTCGACGCACATTAACTTTCTTTCTTTTTAAAGCGCTGCCTCCAACCTGCGGCGGGATCACGCGGCAGTGGGTGGGGGGGGGTAGATAAAAGCCCTTTGGACGAGGGTCACCTCCGTCCTTGTTGTTCACTTGAGAGCAGTGGAGAGGAAAACGGTCCCCACGGGCGGACTTTGGCTTCTGGAGCCGCGGGGCCCACCGGTCCGGGCCTCCCCGCGCCTCCGCCGGGTCGGGGGAGGGAAGGGGCGAGAGGGAGGGAGCAAAGGAGAGGGGATTTGGGGCTGGGGGCTGGAATCGCCCAGGGGACCTGCTGGGAGAGGTTGCGTCTCCTGCAGGTCGGTGAGTGCCTTGGGAGGGCTGGGTGAAGGAGGTGGGTCTCGGCATAGTTTGGTTGCCGCAATGTAACTACGCGGGGAAATCAATCAACCTGCAGGAAACAAAAAATGGAAGTCGAGGTTTAGGAAGAATTGTCACTTCCCCGACTTGAGTGGTGCACACTGGGGGCGGAGACTCGAGACCGAATAGAGAGGCCTTTCCTGTCACCTACGCTCTGTTCCCTGAACTTCCAGAAGGAAGAGTTGCACCCTCGCCCCGCTTCTTCCGCCATTCCCATCCCTGATAGTCCTCCAGGCCACCGGCCCCTTTCTGCGCCTCCTTGTCCCTTGGAGCAAGAAGCTGGTGGAGTCGGTCCCCTCGCCCCTGTCGCTCCCACGCGGGCGTCCCCTGCAGCCGACCTACGGCCACCACCTCGGTTCCACTCAATCGATTTTCGCTGCATGTCAACACTTATTACCGGTGAGTGTGAGGGTATTTTTCCTCCTTCTCCAGGTCTCTTAATGATTTCTGAGCTAGTTGTGTATTAAAGCGCTTAAAGGAACCTTTAAGGTAATCTATAGCATGAACACCGACCTCCCCCGCTTGGGTTCAAAGATGGCGAGCTGGAGGCCGAGCAGCGGGGAGCCCCGGCCTCAGGGGCCTCAGCCCACCGCCGCCCACCGCCTAGAGCCTCCGGGGTTGGCCTGGCCCGGGCAGGACCCCCGCGGTTCCTTAGTCTGGGGGCTTTCTCTCCCCCAGCCCCCGCCCGCCCACCTGTTACTCACTTGCACTGTGTCTTCTCTTGGTGTCCTTGGTCTATCTTGGGGTTTTTATTTTATTTTTTAAAAAATTTTAAAATATTTCCAAGGCCCCAAACTCTTCATTCCCCTGCTACTGATTTCATATTGGTGGAGACCTGGGGAGAGATGTCTACAGCCCACCTTTGTCTCGACTTCCTCCCGGTTCCTAAATCTGAGTTTGAATGTCTACGGCTTGGTTAGAAATTTGATTTTCAGAAATATGTTGGGAAGCCATACAGGCGGATTAGGAGGCAAATCCTCCTCGTCCCCTCACTGCCCTGCTCTTTTTCTCACCCCCACCTCTTTCTACGAGGTGCTGAAACCCGGGAGTCCTTTTAGGACTACAGCAAAAAAAAATTAATGGGAAAAAATAAACAGCGTCTTAAAAGTCCCAATATTCCTCGAAAGCCCCATAAATTAACCCTATGAAGAGCGGCCAGCCCTTTTAGGAGAGTCTATAAAAGTCCAGTGAGTTCTCGGTGGAGGACTACCCTCCCCCCAGCCACTGCGGCGAATGTGACCAAACAAAGGTCTGCCCTGCAATCCACATCCTAATCCACGGGCGCCCCCGCCGCCGTCGCCTGGGCTCCCCAGCCTCCGGCCGCCCACAGTCGACGCGGGCTGTGCCTGCAGTCCCTGGCTCGCCGATTTGACTTTTTTAGAGAGGATGAAAAAAGCAGGGGTGTAATCAGATCAGAGGCCTTTATGAATATAGACTCCCTATTGATTGATTTATAAGCCCCCCCCCGCCCCCCCGCGAACTGCAGTTAATCTAAGCACACCAGGAAGCAAGAAACGTGGCTGCCTGAAGGAGCAAATTTTCAGAAGGAATATTTTAAAATACCTTTCCTTCCCGAGCCTCCCAAACAATTGCATTTTAACTGGAGTTGAGAAAATGGTAATTAACAATGAATTTTTTTAAAAAAATATGGGTTAAATAGAAATACATACACCGATTTACCTTTTCAGGTTTCAGCAGACAACGCCCGGGGAAATTTTACTCCAATCTTAAAAAGTTATCACTCTTGCCCCCTCCCCACCTGCCCCACCCCCTCCCCAAGGGAGGACTTCTCCTTGTTGACTTTCTATCTGAAAAGATAGAAACCGGAATATTGTGTTTGGGATGCATAACTTCATTCACATCCGTGCTGAGTATTTTATACATTTCATGTAAATGTTGGTTTTAGATCTTGTTTAAAGATTAAAGTCCCACAAGAAATAAAATACCACTGAAGATGCATTTAATTCTACTCAATTACCTTTAAAAAATCATTTCTACTTTTGTAACAACGCATTGTTAACTGTTCAGTGGCAGTTGCGGAAACCAGGAGTTACTTGAAGCTTAAGTTACTCAGCAGAAGAATGGCTAAAAGCCATCTGAATTCCTTATAAATTTAAAAAACATTTTTAAAACATTTAATGAATATATGGTAAAGGTGTTTATTTTGGGGTGGCGGTGAGGGAGGGATTGCATTTTTTTTCTTCCTTCTGAAGGACTGAGAGAAGTTCAGACTCATTGGACCCTCCCTCAGCAGGGTGTGTGTCTGCCCAGTGACTTTGATGGATCTTTCCAGACCTAGGCCTTCTAGTCTTCTGGCAAAAATGTTTAAGATGCTTTCCATCCCTCCTGCTCTCTGTTTTTCTTCCCCATCTTCTCTTTCTCCTGTTGTGTTTGTCCACAGCCAACATTTTGTTTTGCTTTGTTTTTCCCCCTATTCAAGCAACTTAGAAAATGTCCCCGCTAATGCAGGGACCTGATGTACCAAGACCAAGGCATGTGGTGGTTTCCCTGCAGCCCCGGACCCCCTCTACCAAAGCCTCCTCTCCCCAGAAACAGCAAAGCTCTCTTCCTCCGCAGTCCTGGGCGGGAACATTTATCCTGGTCTCTCTGGGAAGATGAGACCTAGAACCGTCCCTGCTGTCCCTGAGAAAGCGATGCGGTAGCATATCGAATGTGACTTGGAACTCAGACTAGTGGCAGCTCAATGCTTGGGGGCGTATCCCCACTCTACCTGTGTCAACAGTCCCCAAAACTCTGCTTCTCTAGGCAGGTATCACGGTAGGATTGCTGCACCCCCTAGAAGCTTGATAGCATCTTACTCTGTCCTCCAGGATGGACTGGCAGGGCCTTCCCGGTTGTCACTTACTGCGGTGCCTGCGTTTGGTTGACCACTAGCCTCCCTGATAGCTTCAGCCCTCTGTGTGCGGGTGAGGGGGAGGAGGAGAGGGGACAACAGGGAATACCGACCTGGACAGAGGTGGAGACCCTGTAGGCCATCCCCAGCGCTCAGGAAGGGGCTTTGCCTGCCAAAGCCTAAGGCTACAATGGACTATGCATCACTTTTTTAGAAAATAAAATAATATTAAACAAAAGAAAGTAAAATAAAGCTCCCCACTCCTGGCACTGGACCTCCGGCGATATTCCTTCAAGGGACTCTACTGACCTCAACACCTCCAGCCCCTGCTTGAAATTGAGGGAGTCGTTCTTATCTGATGAGGTGGTGTCTTGTTTGTCTGTTTCTCTGACCAAAAAAAAAAAAAAAATCCTGCAAATGCTGGGCTGCA
Source organism: Indri indri (assembly GCA_004363605.1). Classification (NCBI taxonomy): domain Eukaryota; kingdom Metazoa; phylum Chordata; class Mammalia; order Primates; family Indriidae; genus Indri; species Indri indri. The sequence continues at coordinate 448,561 of RJWJ010000081.1, forward strand.
GCTCTGGGCTCAGCTTCCTGGCGCGAAGCTCCCCAGCCCAGAGCCTCCTTCCCTGCGTAGCCGGAGCCGGGCCAGCCTGTCCACCGCCAAGCGCTAGGGGACGGCAGTTTGGAGAGCCGACCAAGACCTTCTGGATCCACGAATTCCGCGGGGACCACGCGGCCCAGCTCTTAGAACAACCCGAGGTGCAGCCGCTCCACCTGAGCGTGCTCCCAATGGTGGCTTTTCCTAGGTCCTCATTGGCCGCCTGAACCGTGGTTTGGGGACAACTGCATCCTACCGCTTTCCATTGACCAGAACAGCTGCTGAATCTTAATGTTCATTTTTTGGCCCGTGGTATGAGAGAAGGCCGGTGACATGGGAAGATGTGCTGCCTCCTTTTACCCTGACAGTATTTTTAGAGGCGCTGGGAGAAGTGGGAACACGAAGGCCACCTACGCACCTCCGGGGTCGCCCTCTCGGTCCTGGCACTCAGTGTCTGAAAGTCCCTCCGGACATCAAAACCAGAACCTAATCTGCAGCTGCCGCCGCGCCCCCACTTCCCGCCCGCGTCCCCACCCTGAAGCCCCAGGCCAGGCACAGAAGCCCCGGTGCTGGGGCCGCACCGAGCGGCCTCGGGGTCCAGCTGGGACCAGCGCCCCGGTCGCCCCCGCACGCGCCGCTCCGGGCCTGGGCGGTCGCCTCGTGGGCGGTCGGAGCCTCCAGGGACGCGCGCTGGGCTGGGCCGCCCATGCGCCCGTTCCTCTGCTCTCTGAGTCCACCAAAGGAGTCCCGGGCCGGAGGAGCCCCCCGCCACATCCCTTCTCACCCTTTCCCGGGCCTCTGCTCCTCCTCTCCCGAGCGGCCACATACCTTGAAGGGGTCATCCCTGCCTGCCTCCTCCAAGATGCCTCTCGAAGCCCGGGGGTTGAACATTAACCTGCCAGAGCTATAGACTGGGGTAAAACGTTACACATAAAAATGAATCATCTATCCGATCCCGGCAGCGAGGACCTATAGCGAGTTCTGACTCTCAGGGCAGCCACTTCCCGGGGACCGTTCAGCCGCAGGCAGCCCACGACAGGTGAGGGCTGGAGGCATGGGGTTACCGAGCCTGCCTCTCTTCTTGCCAAGCCTGAGTTTAAGAGAATTTCCTTCCCTCTCACTCTTGAGAAAGGTCTGAAACAGGGTTTTGTCTCTTATGAAGTTTAGTGGGGGCAGCCGGAGTTTAGGAGGAGCTCCTGCCCACAGGGCCCAGAAAGGTCGCAGCGCTGCCAGCCCAGGAGCTCGGGATGGGCTCCCGGCAGGCAGGGCTGGGCGGGTCGGGAGTGGCAGCGGAACCCAGGCCCGGAGCCGGCGGGAGGCGCACGGGGGGCGGTGCAACCTGGCTCTGGGGCTGAGACCTGGCCTGAGCTGGCCCCCGGGCTGCGACCACGACCACGCGCAAGCCCTGGCCTGTGGTTGCGCTGAGACCCCAGGCTTCCGTGCGATCCCACGCCCAACTCGCCTGGGCCCTGCCTCTTTCCGACTGTGACCAATTCTTTTCTGTAAACATAAGCAATCAAAAGTAACAGTGATGCTTCTGCACTGACTTACGGGCTAGGCCCACGTGCCCAGTCAAATACACAGAATTCATAAAAAGATAACAGAGCCGAAGGAAGAATCCAAGATAGTGCACCTACTGCGTTCTTGTGCCCTCACCTGGAAACAGTAGTGACTTAGGGGCCCAGCAAATTCCTGGATGGGAAGGTGATTCCGTTTCTATGTCTCTCCCTCTGCCTAATCCTCTCCCCCCTACCCCCATTCAAGAGAAGAGATAAAGTAGGTGCAAGCTAGAGAAAGATGTGATGTTACACAGACTTTCAGGAATTGCCAACCAACATGGAGAACAATTGTTATGCCTCTTGAGAAGGTTGGTTTATTTCTTACGCAAAGTAGTTGTTTATTTAAAATGCAGTGCCTGGTCCATAATGACCTCTCGGTAAACATTTCTTTTTGAACAGGCGGCACACTCCCCCTCCCATCCTGGACCCTACCTCTGACCTGTTTATTAAACCAGCAGAATTTTTGCCGGGAGCATTCACCAATCACCGAGATCTTTGTACTTAGGGGTGTGAGAAAGCTGCTGGGGTGCTGTGCACGTCTGGCGTGAACTCTGCACCATTCCATCACTCTCACAGGCACAGCTTTGCCTCCTCAAAGGCCACTGCTGCTTCCTCAGTGTGTTCAGAGCCAGTAGAGCCATCCTGGGAGTTTCTGGCAGGGGATGGAGGGTGGTAACTGAGACCCGCAGTGAACAGGTTTTTCGGAGACTCCACAGGCATCAAGCGTGTGGTGAGCACCGTGTGCAGGTATTAATTGGACATCACCAATCGGTTCCCGGAGAAAATGGCTTTGCGTTTAAAATGTGGTGACATTGTGTTCATCACTTCATGTAGTGTCACTGCTCTAACTTCAGTGCACACAATGTCCTATGTCATTTCCATAGAGCAATGCAGCCCAACTTTGTCATCACCCAACTTTGTGTTACTGCACTCTCCCAAGAAAAATAGAATTGACTCAAATGTTCCACTAATTAGCTCCAGAGAGACAATGAACACATCAAAGCAAATAAATAAGAAGAGGTATGAATCTCACACTCAGTTGCCCTTCAGTGACTTAGAGACACAGAGAACTAGCATTTACATTTAAAGGGGAGTAGTTGGGGAAAGAAGTATTATAAAGGGTATTGCGGCTTTCATGCAAACTGTCTTCTGCCCCAACCAAATTACCATGTTATCTGACACCCTCAATCTATTTGTGTCCTGGGTAACAGACAGTTTGACCAAGAGGTCACAGACTAGAGGGCTGGGGTGACTGGAAACAAGTTTGACAAGAAAGGAATCTGGGTGGGGTGCCACCATGGAGGTGGAGAGAGGATGCAGCCACCGTGGCTAGAGCAGCCTAGCAACCCAGAGCTTCTGCTGGACCCTGCAGTTACACAAAGTGCCTTGTCCGAGAATGGGGGACTGGGGGTAGCTATCAACACAGCTTCACGGATGCGAGAAATTTAAGTCTTATTCCACGTCCCTTTTCTTTACCTTCCTTTTATTTCCTACCTTGTTTCATCCATTTGCCCTTCCTCCTCCTCAGTAGACTTTCCCCAGAATTCTGGTTGCTCCGGGATTATCCTCTGCTTGTCCTCTCTTTTGAATGATGGCTTCAGATCATTTTTAGTGTTCACTCTCCAGCTATGCAAGTTGTTTTATTCAATGAAGAGTTTACCTGTAAGCCATTTGTATTTATGAGTACAATAAAGGCTTCACAACCGATAAGTAAAGCATACAATATTGAAAGCTGTCTTTTCAGAGCGTAAGAGGGATGGGGCACATTATTTAATAAAGCTCCACTGCATGCAAGATAGACTGGTAGGGTCGATGAGCATGCTCCCTTCGCCCCAGGCAGCATGGCCCTTGGCATTCTCACCACCAAAGTGGGAGATCAGTTTACCTTTCTCACCTTGGAAGCTCCTCCTCCCTGAAACTACCACCCATCGACTTGCACACGTGGTCAAAATTATGTGTTCCAAAAAAACACAGAAATAGTTCTTTGTAGAGTTTATGTGCTAACATGAGTTCCTCTCTGCATCTCTCCATATAAATGCACTTGTTTTTCTTGAGCTGTCTCCTCTTATTATTGGATCAGCTGTATTTTATGGTGATTTTTCTTCCTTTTAGGATTGGGACACTCCATTGTCATCCTACAAATCTTTTGGATTAGAACCTGGTTGAAAGATATCTTCTCCTCCACAGAAAGGCTGCTTTACCCTTCATTAGCACCTTCTTCTCCTTTCTAAGTTCCTCCAAAACCTCACTTAAAGGTAATTCTAAATTTCACAACTCTCCCCTCTTTTACTTTTAAAATTTCATATCTGGGCACTTATTACTCCCATACCTCAAAACTACCTTTCATCCATAGAACTTCTTTGGCAATTACCATTTAGGGTATTTTATTATGAGTTAAGATTTTGGGCATCTTTTTTTTTTTTTTTTTTAGCTTCTTGTGGGAGCCAAGTGAATTACCTGGTAAGATAGTAGATGTTCAATACATGCCTGTTTATCAAATGCTATAATTAAAAGCTTTGTTCACAAAAATAAAAGTTCAAAGACATTAAAATCTATTGAATTGGCATGAATTAAGTCTCAGATTTATTCTAATTAACTTCTTAATCCTTTTCCCAACAAATTAGACATGTAAAAGAATTCTATAGCAGAAATTCCACCTTAATCTTTTTCATCAACACTACCAACATCTCTACAACAGAGCATTTTTAGGATGATGAATCATGACCAGGGTTCATAAGATACTGGACAAATTTTAATATCTCTTAAAATACCTACATTAAAATAAAGAATTTTTTTATTTTTAAATCTAGTTTGGGGAATATGTGTGGTAAGGGAAGTAGAGAAAGGAGGTGTGTGTGTGTGTGCGTGTGCGTGTGTGTAGACGAGTGGGAGACACATAGATGACATAGAAGTTTCCAGCTCGCCAATGTCTAGAATCATTTTAGTATTTAAGGGATTATGATGTCCAATCCTCACAATTATTTTACACTTTTTAAAATTTTACTCTTCCCAATTTATAGTAAAATATAGGGTATCAAAATATACTGGACCAAGTTGTTTTTTCATTCTTATAGTTAAAGATAAGGAAACCTAAGAAATTAAAAATATTGGCCCAAAAACAACAACAACAAAAAGATTTAATTTAATCAAACTTTGATTAAAGTCATAGATCAAACAAATGGTAGTTATTTTTATTTCTGCAAATTTTTGTACAGTAGGTCTTACATATTTTTGATGAACTTATTGGTGGCAAAATATTTCTTAGAACACTTACCTGCCATATCCGCTCCCACTTTCCAGCTATTACCATAAACAGCAAACTAAACACACTGCCCCAGAAACAATGGGAACAGTGATATTACTTTTGATGAAACATCTATGAAGCATTTGGTAACTCAATATATTCCAGAAAAAAGCATTTTACCTTATTATGCTAAATAAACAAAAAAAATACATACATAAACAAATAAGTCAAATGGCAGAGCCCGAATGATAAAGAAAGACAATAACGTGCTTTTGCAGTACCCCCAGAGCTTTCTAAGGCCCCGGGTCTGGGCACAAGCACTAGTCCTGCTCACGCTGTTTCTTAGAGGGCAATACAGGGACGGGTAGATAACTGGGGATTTGAAAAACCAAGGGGGAGGATGATTGGGAACTCATAAAAATGTAACAGACTGGACAAATTTTCTTTGATTGGCTTAGTCACAACAATCGTCATTTAAAAAAAGTTATCTACACACTCATAAAGCAATGGGTCAATATGATTTTCACAGCACTCACTACATTTTTACCTTTATTTTATGCATAACCTTTTCTAAATATGACAACATAGAGTGATGCAGAAGATAATTTCTATGAGCCAGGAACCGTGCTGGTGCTTTTCAATCAGTTTTCACAACAACCCTCTAAAGTAGATGCTGTTATTTCCCTATTTGACGGATGAGAAAACTGATGCTAACAGGTACTTAGCTCAGGCTACCCAGTTAATGAGTGGCAGAGTCAGACCTCAAACAGGACTTGAATCAGTCAGAATCTGACAAGGCCACCAAACAAAACGGCCACCGTGAAAGAATTGCTAGTCTTCTGTATCAATTTCTGTTGATGTGATTAGAAAATGCCATTCCTAAAATAAAGGGAACAATTCATTAAAAGTGCTATGAAAATAACATTACCTAGTTAGCTTATAGGCTGAATAGTGTTGGAGGAAAAAAATGATTATGGTGACTGAGCCAATCAAAGGTAAAATTGTTTTACTCCTTCCCATGTGTTTCAGGCCACATTTCTTACATTGAAGCAAGAGACTCAACTTGTCAACATAGTTTGACATGTGACATTTTAGGTATGATAAGAAAAGCAGCAAATTCTTGCTGATATTAAAGAAAGGATTATATGCACACCTCCTTTGTATACATAAATACACATATGTACAAATGTATGCATACATGTACACAAGTGCTTTTTCCCTGGTCTTGTGCATTACAATCTGCTCCTTCTCTGCTTGCCTCCCCCCACCAGCATAGTCCCTTTTGAGGTTGACTCCAGGTCTCAGCTTAGACATCCCTACTCTGGGAAAGGCCTCCCTGACACCCTGGCACTGGGTTAGGTCCGTGTGGCCTTCCTGTGTACTTCCATAGCCACATCAAAGTATATAACACCCTTCAACAAACTTGACACTTTCGAAGATTACAGGCCAGCAATTTTGCAGAATTGCAGAATCTCTTTTTTTTTTTTTTTGGTGCTATTTTGACATGATTAGATTCAGGTCGCACATCTGTGATTTTCAGGCTATCACAGTACATAGCGCACAGCCTGCTGTGTCCTAGTGCATCATGTCAGGAGGCACCCGATGTCATTTTTTCATGTGTGATTATGTTAATTGATGACTTGATTAAGGTGATGTCTGCTTCACTAGTTTCATGTTTAAAAGTTATTTTAACAGCTTCTCTATTAACATTATGCTTTTTCCCATTGTAATTGGTATTTCATGAGCAGCGTTATGGTAATGAACTGAAGCCTCCTGCCAACAGCCCTGTGAATGAGTTTGGAAGAGGATTCTCTAGCTCTTCAGCCCTGACGCACAGCTTGACTGCAACCTCCTGAGGGTCTCTGAGCAAGGACTATATTAGCTAAGCTGCTCCTACATCTTTGACCCTCAAAACTGGATGAGTTAAATATTTTTTGTTTTAAGAGGCTAATTTGGGTGTAATTTGTTACATTGCAATAGACAGCTAATAATATACTATCTATGTTCTATATTCCAAAAGTTTTTGTCATTTTTTATCTATTATAGTCTCTCTCCTTCTCTGCACTTGGGGATTTGTTCTTATCTGCCTTTTTGCTGCCATTTTTGAGGAAAATAGAGATAAACAAATGTATTCAATTCTCCACATTTTATCAGCAGTCCAAGGAGGCGAA